>MU726506.1:120534-138836 GCA_026770625.1 Nicotiana glauca | reverse complement strand
TTTATATTTTTATGATTTGAAATAAATGTCAAAGCTAATCCTAATTAATTAAACTAAACATAAAACTATTTTTGTTTTTTTTGTTTTTTTTTACATTTTTATGAAAAATATATAAACTAAAATATTTTTTGTAATTTTCATTTTTTCTTGTAATAAAATAAAAAAAAAAAGAGTAAAAATGAGGTGAAATAGCTATATTAGATCTAAATTAAATATTTACGCTAAAATGTGAATTCTTGGGGAGGGTCAAAAATCGTACATCTGCACTTATTGCTACCGGATAATGCTATTTTATTTGAAAAATATTGGGGTAACTTATATGAGGGAAATGACTACTGTGTTCCATGATACGATACACAAAGAGATTGAGGTTTATGTGGATGATGTGATCGTAAAATCAAAGCAACAGGCCGACCATGTTGGAGTTTTGAGGAAGTTTTTCCAAAGGCTTCGCAGGTACAATCTTGAGCTTAACCCTGCCAAGTGTGCATTTGGTGTTCCATCTAGAAAACTATTAGGATTCATAGTCAGTCGTAGAGGCATTGATTTGGACCCATAAAAAATCAAATCTATCCAAGAATTGCCACCTCCAAGGAACAAAACTTAGGTGATGAGTTTGCTCGGGCGTTTAAACTACATTAGCGGGTTTATCGCTCAACTCACGACAACTTCTGAGCCCATCTTTAATTTTCTGAAGAAGGATGTTGTGGTAAAATGGACTGATGAATGCCAGGAGGCATTTTATAAAATCAAGGGATACTTGTCAAACCCACTTGTGTTGGTCCCGCCGGAACCTAAGAGGCCTTTAATTCTTTATTTGACAATCTTGGAAATCTCGCTCGGCTGTGGATTGCATCAACATGACATCACTGGTAGGAAGGAGCAAGCCATCTATTATCTCAGCAAGAAGCTCACATCCTATGATGTTAAGTATACTCCCCTTGAAAGGACATGTTGTGCCCTGACTTGGGCAGCACAAAAGTTGAAGCATTATCTGTCGTCTTACACTACTTATCTCATTTCTTGCCTGGATCCTCTAAAATATATCTTTCAGAAGCCTATGCCCACAGGAAGACTTGCAAAGTGGCAGATTTTGCTCATAGAATTTGACATTATCTACGCGACTCGGATCACGATGAAAGCCCAAGCATTGGCCGATCATTTGGCCGAAAACCCGATCGACGAAGATTATGAGCCATTAAGACCTTATTTTCCCGATGAAGAGGTGATGCATATTGACGAGGTAGAGCAGGTTGAAAAACCAGGTTGGAAACTTTTCTTTGATGGAGCCACTAATATGAAAGGTGCCGGGATAGGGGCTATGCTTATTTTTGAAACAGGGAATCACTACCCTGTTACGGCTCAGCTTCCTTTCTATTGCACCAACAACATGGATGAGTACGAGGCATGCATTTTGGGTTTGAAGTTAGCTGTAGACATGGGAGTCTAAGAAGTCTTGGTCTTGGGAGACTCGAACCTTCAGGTGCACCAGATTCAAGGAGAATGGGAGATACGGGATTTAAAGCTCATACCATATTGATAATGTTTGCATGACCTTTGTCAACAGTTTTGATCAATAGAATTCACGCATATTCCAAGGATCCATAATGAGGTTGTCGACGCTTTGGCTACCTTTGTGTCAATGTTGCACCACCCGGACAAAGCTTATGTCAACCCTCTGCATATTCAAGTTCGTGATTAGAATGCCTATTATAATGTGGCTGAGAAAGAACTTGAAGGTGAACCGTGGTTCCATGACATCAGGGAGTACATTAGAATGGGGGTATATCCGATACAAGCCACAGGTGATCAAAAGAGAACAATTCGACATTTGGCTAGTGGATTTTTCTTGAGCGAAGGGATTTTGTACAAGAGAACTCCAGATCATGGGTTGTTGAGGTGCATCGATGATAAGCAAGCCCCGAATATCATGACCGAGGTACATTATGGAGTTTGCGGGCCGCATGTGAGTAGGTATGTTCTGGAAAAGAAGATTCTTCAAGCAGGGTATTATTGGCTCACCATGGAGCGAGATTGCATCAGCTTTGTGCGCAAATGTCATCAATGCTAGGTACACAAAGACTTGATTCATTCTCCGCCGTTTGAGTTGCATGCAATGTCCGCGTCATGTCCCTTTGTTGCTTGGGCATGGACTTCATTAGACCAATTGAGCTCGCGGCATCAAACTGGCACATGTTTATTCTAGTGGCCATTGACTATTTCACTAAGTGGGCTGAAGGAAAAACTTTAAAATCTTCGACCAAGAAGGCAGCGGTCGACTTTGCTCATTCAAATATCATTTTCCGGTTCGAAATCCCAAAGGTAATCATTACAGATAATGGTTCTAATCTTAATAGTCATATGATGAAATAAATATGCCAACAGTTTAAGATTATGCATCGAAATTCTATATTGTACCGCACCAAGCGAACTGAGCAGTCGATGCAGCCAACAAGAACATAAAGAAGATACTTCACAAAATGGTGCAAGGTTCCAGGCAATGGCATGAAATGTTGCCCTTTTCATTGCTGGGTTATCGCACTATTATTCGCACTTCAGTAGGTGGAACTCCTTATTTGCTGGGATATGGTATTGAAGTAATGATACCTGCAGAAGTTGAAATTCCATCCTTTTGGATTGTTGCTGAAGCCGAAATTGATGATGATGAGTGGGTCAAAACCCATCTAGAGCAACTAAGTTTGATTTACGAGAAAAGACTAGCAGTAGTGTGTCATGGCCAGTTGTATCAAAAGAGAATGGTAAGGGCATACAACAAAAAGGTGCTTACCCAAAAATTTGAAGTGGGTCAGCAAGTATTGAAATGCATCCTTCCACATTCGCCCCAAATTGGCAGAGGCCGTTCATCGTAACAAGAGTGTTGTCCAATGATGCTTTGTATTTAACAGATATAGAAGGAAAATGTGTAGATATGTCTATCAATTCTGATGCAGTCAAAAGATATTATGTATGATTTCTTTAGTTTGTTAAATTGTGTTATTTGTATTTGGCATGCTTTGAAGATTGGAATGACGAAGGCATTTTATTATTCTATCTAAACACTTTACCTTTTATTACCTCTTTGTTCCTTATTTGTTTTCTTTCATACCCTTTTTTTGGAATCAGTAGCAAAGTTCAGAAACACGAACACAAAAGGTAAATAAAAAAGGAAAATGACAAAAAAAAGGAAAAGAGTAAAAGAGAGAAAGAAAGGAAAAGAGAAAAGTAACAAAAAAAAAAAAGCAATTCCTATGACATGAACTACATTTGACCTGATTCCTTTTTAGGATACGTAGGCAGCCTCATGGCTCGGTCCTATCAAAACAAAAATTCAACGGTCCCCAAGCAAAGAAACTGAGGTAGGAGTTTTGGTTGTTGAAAAAAATATGATTACAAAAGTTGTAATTTCAAACCCACTCAAGTTATTTTGAGCCTTTAACCCTTCTTTATAACCCTATCCAAAAGCCCACATTACGGTCTAAAGAAAGACCTTTCGACCAATATTAGAGAGTGCCAAGTCAAGCGAGACAGAGGTATGATTCGCACCAAGGGAAACACTCCGTGCTGCACAAAGAAAAATGAATAAATGAGAGAGTCCTATTGGTGAAAACCCTTATGGGCACCTTAGGACGATGGAAAGATGAGAGAAACTAAATGAGAGTCTTATTGGTGAAAACCTTCATGGGCACAGTAAGGCGACAATGAGTTAAGAGAAATTGAATGAGAGAGTCTTATTCGTGAAAACCTTCACGGGCACCGTAAGACGACAATGAGTTGAGAGATGATAAAATGAGAGTGGTTTGTTGGTGAAAACCCTTCAGGGCATCACAAGCCGAACAAGGTCAGTGGTTTGGCAAAAAGATTGGATTATGGAAATCCCGAAGCATAAAGTATGGCAACTGAAAGGTGATTGGTTGAATAGGCTGAGCTGGTTAATCAGAAATGCATGTCATGATCATTGGTGCCAGTTGCTCCACTCAGATAAGTCTCTTTTTCTTTTCTTCCTCAAACAGTCATACCGTTTTGGATTTTCTTCTTTATTCCTAACTTTTGAAGTCATTGCATCTCATTTCTTTTAGGTTTATTTCTCTAAAGTTTTTCCAATGTCACCCTTGTTTAAGTAAGTGAGAAAGGATTTCAAATCTTACTACCAACTTCCAAATTACACAAATCAAATTGCGGCCAAAACATACCAGAAATCGCATGATACAAAGGAAAAATAAGGTGTCAGTGAAAGTTCCATTAGGCGAATGGTTTGGGAATCTTGTGGGAGACACAGAGGTTCAGGTAGAAATAACATAAATGTAAAACAATGGGTTGGTTGTAGAGCACTCGGGTCATTTAAGGTCCTGCGGTTGAGATTCAGTCAGAAAGTCAAACAATTCTTGGTCAGTTCAAAGCAGCCAGTTAGAACAAAGCATGGCAATGGAAAGGCCACCTTCAGCAAGACTACCACAAATTAACCACCACATTTTCAAACTAATAAAGTTTTCTTTGGTTGAAACAGGGGCAGAAAATCTCGTTTGTGTCGGAGGAACACTCCGTAAAGAAAGCATGTACCGGACAGGTACGACCGTAAACTCTCAGGACCCTCCTGGACAATGGGAACTTGTTAAAATTCAAAATATTCATGAGTAAAAAGTTTTAGCACAAGCTCTACTTTGGGGAAATATGAGTTGGTTTTGAGTTTTCATTCTTAAGATGAGATTCAGTTGGAAATTTTCAGGACCCTCCTGGATAATAGGGTCTAGCTTTTAAATTCTTAGAGATATTGGGTAACATGATTCAATTAACACTTACAGATGTCCCCAGCTACAAAATTAGGGCAGAAAAGTTTCTTTTGTTTTTGTTTGTTTCGTTGTAATCAGGCGCCCACTTGGAGAACAAGGGAATGTAGTTAAAAGTTTTGGCAATCAGGCGCCCACCTAGAGAGCAAGGGAATGCAATTAAAAGTTTTGGCAATCAGGCACCAACCTAGAGAACAAGGGAATGCAGTTAAAAGTTTTGGTAATAAGGAGCCCATCTGGAGAACAAGGGAATGCAGTTAAAAGTTTGGGCAATCAGGCACCCACCTGGAGAGCAAGGGAATGCAACTAAAAGTTTTGGCAATCAGGCGCCCACCTAGAGAACAAAGGAATGCAATTAAAAATTTTGGCAATCAGGCACCCACCTAGAAAACAAAGGAATACAATTAAACATTTTGGCAATCAGGCGCCCACCTGAAGAACCAAGGAATGCAATTAAAAGTTTTGGAAATCAAGCACCCACCTGGAGAACAAGGGAATGTAGTTAAAATTTTTGGCAATCAGGCACCCACCTAGAGAACAAGAGAATACAATTAAACATTTTAGCAATCAGAAGCCTACCTGGAGAACATAGGAGTGCAGTTAAAAGTTTTGGAAATCAGGCGCCCACCTAGAGAATAAGGGAATGCAGTTAAAAGTTTTGGCAATCAGGCGCCCACCTAGAGAACAAGGGAATGCAATTAAAAGTTTTGGCAATCAGGCACCCACCTGGAGAACAAGGGAATGCAGTTAAAAGTTTTAGCAGTCAGAAACCCACCTGGAGAACAATGGAATACAGTTAAATTTTTTTGGCAACCGGGCGCCCGCCTAGAGAACAAGGGAATGTAATTAAAAGTTTTGGCAATCAGGCGCCCACCTGGAGAATAAGTGAATATAGTTAAGAGCTTTGGCAATCAGGCACCCACCTGGAGAACAAGGGAATACCGTTGAAAGTTTTGGCAATTAGGAGCCTACCTGGAGAATAAGAAAATACAGTTATGAGTTTTGGCAATCAGGCACCCACCTGGAGAACAAGGGAATACAGTTAAAGTTTTGGCAATCAGGACCCCACCTAGAGAACAAGTCAATACAGTTAATGTTTTTCCAATCAGGCGCCTATTTGGAGAATAAGGAAACACAATTTAAGTTTTGGCAATCAGGCGCCCACCTAGAGAACAAGGGAATACAATTCAAAGTTTTGGCAATCAGGCACCCACCTGGAGAACAAGGGAATATAGTTGAAAGTTTGGGAAATCAGGCACCCACCTAGAGAACAAAGGAATACAGACAAAAGTTTTGGCAATCAGGCGCCCACTTGGAGAACAAGGGAATACAGTTTCAGCAATCAGGCACCCACCGGGAGAACAAGGGAAAATAGTTCAAGTTTCAAAGAAAAGTAGTTCAAGTTCAGCAATCAGGCATCCACCGGGAGAACAAGGGAAAATAGCCCAAGTCTCAAGGAAAAACAATGCAAGTGTTGGAAATTAGGCGCCCACCTGGAGAGCAATGGAAAATAGCTTAAGTTTCAAGGAAAAACAGTGATTATTGGCATTCAAGCGCCCACCTGGAAAACAAGGGAACTCACTTACATGGGGAGTACAAGTCAACAGAGCAGCAAACACTGCATGATCAAGTTTGAAGATATGTAGATAGGATTTTTATAATTCATGGATCATAGTTTAATCTAGCATTTTTTATTTTGTCTTTGTGTAATAAGGAGTTCAGCAAGCAGTAGCAGCAGCAGCAACAGTGAAATCGTAGCTTTCTGGCAGTCTCATCTACCAAAACTTCCTGAACTAAACTGACCTAATTCCTTTATAGCCAAGGATATGTAGGAAACCTTGGAAGCAAGGTGCGGTCAAATCTTTCAAAAATGTTTCCCATGGAGTATTCAAACGGGCAAAAATCGCTCGTATCCGCTCACTTTATCTTTGCACGAAAACTCTTTGTATTTTCGAGCAAAGAGAGGCAGCTGTGAGCACGTGATTTTTGCCATGTAGGAGTCACTCCCACAAAATACAAAAAAATAATTTTTTTTCATTTTTTGCAATTTTATAGGATTTTGTGGGAATTTATTCTAAGTATTTGCATTTCTGTGCATGTTTATTTTTTGTTAAAAATCTTGAAAATGCCAAAAATATCATGCATTGTATTTAGGTTTTCTTTTTACATTGTTAAGGTTAATTAGTGAATTAGTTGCTTTATTAAAATTAAAAATAACAAAAATTAGCTTGCTTTTATATTTTCTTAGCTTTTAATTTTAGATCAGTAGTTCTTCTCATTTAATTTAGGATCAATTAAGTTTTGAGTTTTATAATTTGATAATTAGCTTAATTTTATAATTTATATTAATTTAAGATTTTAATTTAGGTTTTTTAGAAAATAAATAGGGGATTATTTAAAAGGGGTTTGTTTTAATTATATTGGGCCAAAGCCCAAATATTTCTGCTTAAACCCGCCCCAAACCCAATCTGCCCTAGCCCAAAGTCGGGCTACCCGGTCTAGCACCCTTGCCATGCCCAAACGACATCGTTCTCCCCCTCCCCCAAATCTAAACCATTGGATTTCAATGATCCAATGACCTTGAACTAAGGCCACCCCCGTATTTAACTGTCCAAACCAAGACCTGCCCCCCCTCATTCGATCCCCTCATCCTTAACCTTTATCTCTCTTAATTAACCTTAGAGAGCGCCGCCCTAAAAACCCCCCATCGTCTCTGCCGGCGGCGACGCCATAAATGTCTCCAATCACTCCAAACTAACACCCCAGAACCCCCATTGCTTCCTCTTTTCAAATCCCTAATCCATGTCCCTCGAATCCCTCCCAAACGTTTCAAATCTTAAATATTAAATCGGACCCCAAAACCCTAATTCACCCAAACTACGCCAAAATCACACCCCACACTCTTCATACCCCTCTGAACTCTAAACTACAACCACTTTTCCCCAAAAACCCCCACCCATTTATCCCAATTTCATATCGGATTCCCCAAAGAAATTGAAAACCCTCATATGTTCCCCTCCTGCGTTTTAAGAGAATTTGAGGCTAATTTCAAGTCAAAAATTATGCCAATTGATAGATCTTATCAAGAACAATTGATTAACATCAATTCCGGCCCATTTCAAAGTTCACCTGGTTTCATGCACAATCAAAGGCCGACAAAACTTCGTCAAACATTGTTCGTGTACGCAGTAGGTATCCATTCTCCTTTCCCCTTTCTATTTTCCTCATCCTTTTTTTCTTTTTTAGTTTTTTTCCTTTACATCATCTGACTCCCTCCATTTTTTTTGTTTCTTTGATCGAATAGTAAAGTTATTAGGTTTAGAGTTTTCTCTTTTTCACATGCTTAATCAGTAGTTTTAGGGCTTATTAGTTTATGCATTTTTATCATAATTCAATTGGTCACATTTTTGGCTAGGGTTTGTCAAATAGTGGTTTAGCTTGTTTGGTTTAAAATTAGTATGCTAGTTCTATCTATTATTATAATTCCTTGATTAGTAACGTTTGTTTGATTTAATAGACTTAATGCTTAGAAAATGGTTCTTGATTAATTAATTTTGGACTTGTGTTAGTAATTAGGTTTTAATAATCTTTGTTCTCCTTTATTTCTGATTTCAGATTCATGCTAAGAGTATTTAAGTTTAGTCTAGACTCATGAGAATTAGAATTTGTTTTGTTATGTTTGATCCTCCTTGTTTTTAATTCGGACTTTGAGTTGTTTGCCTAGTTGGTAGCTATTAGGAAACTCTTAGGGTCATAGTTGAACAATTGAAAACTTGTGAGGCTATTTTGAGAATAGAAAATCAAATTTTTCTTGTTAGTAAGCTTCTAGAATCTGGGCAGTTGGCCCAATCTTGGCCAGCATAAGTGCTGGAGCTAATTACAAGCTGACAGTTGTCCCAATTTTGTTGAAAAAGATGCCTTGTGAGGAAATAATTCTCATTCTTTTTTTTCAGCAGCACGTGGCACCCTAGAAGGGCTATATATAGATCATTCTTTCACTCAAAAATTAGTCTTTGATACCCTGAAAAAATACTCAAAAGTTTCTGTATCCTTTTGGTCGAAAATTAATTTGGAATTCCTCTTTGGTTTTCATTATTATTAAGAACTTAAAGCTTTCAAGGAATTTTTGGTTCATCTAGGTTTAAATATGGTCTAAAGGGGGTTGAATATTGCTATTGATGTGTTGATTTGTTCACATTTCTGACTTGGTGAAGTTATCATTTCTTTTGCTTCATTTTACTATCTAGGTACT
Source organism: Nicotiana glauca (assembly GCA_026770625.1). Taxonomy (NCBI): domain Eukaryota; kingdom Viridiplantae; phylum Streptophyta; class Magnoliopsida; order Solanales; family Solanaceae; genus Nicotiana; species Nicotiana glauca. The sequence continues at coordinate 129,800 of MU726506.1, read as the reverse complement.
TCTTGGACCTTAAATGATATCTGGAGTGCAAGACTTTATTTCAAGTTGAAATATGTAATTGAAGTCGAATATCAAATGTTAAAGGCTCCCTTTTAATGTCATTTCCCTAATTTTTTTTCAACTTTATTTAGTCCCTTTGATAAATTCAGTTCTTCTGTAGTAGTCATGTGGGTATCCTAGGAGATGTTTGATGGTTGTTTGTTAAGAAAGGTATTCTATGTGAAGGTCTGAAAGTTTATTGGTGTAAGTATGTAGAACCTGGCTCTAGCATGTTCAAAATATAGCACTCAGCATGTGTATGTTTTTCGGAGTTTAACTTAATAGAATAATCATGTATGTAGCAGTATAGTCAGTAAATAGTTTCATAATGCAAGTCCATGTTGTTAACATAATTAGCAATAATGATTTAAGGTCTGTAATATGATTGCAATTGCTGTCAGCATAGGATTTGCATATGGTTTTTGTTCCATGTGATTATTGCTATTTAGGGCTTCAATAGGACTTTGCTTCTCATTATACTCATGCCAAAGTTAAGGTTGAATTTGGCCCAAATAGAGCCGCCTGGGTTGCGGATAGCCCCTGATAAATCTCAGTTATTTCTATTCTCCCATTGGGCTCAATTTCAAGCCCAAACCTTTTCAGCTCTCTTCACCCCTCAAAATAGCTTATTCCAAGCAATGAATTGGGCTAGGTCAATTGGCCCACCTGGAAATGGGAGATCGTGTTCCTGGCCACATTCCTGAGCTTATTTTTTAGCCCAGTTTTGTCACGACCCGGATTTCCCACCATCGGGATCGTGATGGCGCCTACTCGTGGTAGCTAGGCAAGCCAACTTACTACCCGTTTTTACTAGCAAAACCATTCTGTTGACAATTTATAGCATCATTAATAATAACAACAATAACTGCGGAAGTCTAATTTTATAAGTCTGAAATAAATGCGAAATGATCAACAATATTCTCTACCCAAGATTTGGTGTCACATACTCACGAACCACTAAGAATAAACTAAATACAAGGGTCTGAAAGAAATATAACAACTGTCTGTCTCGAAAACAAAGAGGCAACAGTAAAAATGAAACATAAGAAGAGACGTCGGGCCTGCGGATGCCTGCAAGGCTACCTCAGTCTCGTGATAATAAAATCCTGCTCCCGAACTACTGCTACTGCTGCTGCTGCTGCTCAAAACCTGGACCTGTGCAAAAATGCACAGAAGGGTAGTATCAGCACAATCGACCCCATGTGCTGGTAAGTGTCTGTCTAGCCTAACCCCGGCGAAGTAGTGACGAGGCTAGACTGGACACCACATAAATCTGTGCAGTTATAAATATACAGCGAAAATCGGATACCAACTAATTAACAACATGGGAGGGGAAACATGCTATGGGGAAATACAATTAGCAGTAATCCAGAGTAACAACAAAACAGCTTAAAGTCCACAATGAAACAAGAAGTCAATATTCAGACATAACCACAGATATCAACAACTGTTGCAGCGTGCAACCCACTCCATAATTACCATTGTTGCGGCGTGCAACCCGCTCCACATATCACTATTGCAGCGTGCAACCCGACCCACATTATTTATCATTTATCATTGTTGCGGCGCGCAATCCGATCCTCATTATCATTTGTCATTTTTGCGGCGTGCAACCCGCTCCTCAATATTATTTAACAGTCTGAGTCCCCAAGCAACAGTCACAATGAAGGGACACACAGCATACAAATACATAGCAAACATCCCGGCAAGCAAGTACAATTAACAGTTCAATCATCCCGGCAAGGGAGAATACATTAATAGTTCAATCATCCCGGCAAGGGAGAATACATTAAATACTTACGTCCCGTCAAGGGAATAGTCAACAACATTTCTTTCTTTTTTTTTCTTTCCTTACTTTACTTATCTTATAACTCACTTTACTATTCTGAGCCAACGCTCCAAAGAATTTAATGATCATTTACTGTTCACACGTTATTCACATTATATAGACATCCTCCAATAATATGGAATTCACAGCCAGCTCATGATAATCACATTATAAGGACACACGGTCATGCTAGACACCAATGTATAGATACTCGTCACCATGCCTATACATCGTACTCGATCACATAGCAATTAGCTACAAGACTCAATTCCTATTCCCTCAAGCTAGGGTTAGACCAAACACTTACCTCAAAGCCTTGAAATCCGCTTAATCATCAACTTTTGCTTTACCTCGTGATTCAACCTCCAATTCAGTGATATCTAGGTATAATCAATTTAATAATATCAATAAAGACTCAATGGTAACAACCCATAGCCTAGATATAAATTTCCTAGCATTATTCCAAAAATCCCGAAATTAGACACCAGGTCCACATGGTCCAAACTCGAGGCTCGGACCAAAACTCAATCACCCATAACCCCACGATTCCAAAGATACAATTTGTTTTAAGATTCGACCCCAAATTAGGATTGAATTACCCAAAATTCTCAAAACCCTAACTTTGCTCAAAACCCATAATTTTTACCTTAAACTTCATGATTTAGGGCTAGGATTTCAGTAATTAATGAAGAAAATTGAAAGAAATAAGTGGAACAATGCTTACCTAAGAAGTTTTGACGAATGGGAGCTCCTATGGACGCCTAAGTGCTTGGAGAAGAAAGGGTTTCGTGTAAAATTATGAAAATCCCGTCACTAGTTTTGTTTTTAACTTGAAAATTCGTTGGGCAAAAATGTTCATCGCGTTCGCTATACACCTGCCGCGTTCGCGATGAAGGAAGACGGGTAAGCATCGCGTTCGCGTGAAAGAGGATGCGAACGCGAAGAGGAAAAAGGCGGGGGTCCAGAACTTGGTCTACGCGAACGCGTGGACTCTAACGCGAACGCGAAGAAGGCGGAACTGAAGTTACGCGAACGCGGGAATAGGTTCGCGAACGCGTAGAAGGGGACCAGGCCAGCATCGCGATCGCGTAAGGGCGAACGCGAACGCGAAGAACAACCTGGCGTGCAACAGCTGAAGGAAAAACCTGCTATGTTTTTAAGTGAAAAACCACCCCGACACACCTCCGAAACACTCCCGAGCCCTCAGGGCTCCAAACCAAATATGCACACTGACTCAAAAACATCATACGAATTTGCTCGCGCGATCAAATAGCCAAAATAACATCATTTACATAGAATCAAACCTCAAAACTCATGATTCTCCTTTCAAAATTCATAAACTTCCAACTTTAGGCATTTAGGTCCGAAACACGTCAAACGACGTCCGATTTCGACTAAACTTTACAGGAAGCGCTTAAATAATATATAAGACTTGTACCGGGCGTCGGAACTAAAATACGAGCCCGATACCATAGTCTTTTAATCAATTTTTATTTTCATTTTCCTTAATAATTTCAGAAAAATAATTTAACAGAAAAATTCTTTTACTCAGGTTCTAGATCTCGGATTTCGATTCCGGGCACATGCCCGAGTCCCATATTTTTCTACGGACCTTCCGAAACCGTCCAATCTCGGGTCCGGGTCCGTTTACCAAAAATATTGACCAAAGTCAACTATAATTATATTAATATCAAAATTCTTCAAATTTTTCACAGAATTCACATATTCCACCACAGAAATTTTTCGGCTACGTGCCTGGACTGCACACACAAATCGAAGCGATAGAAAATAAGGTTTCCAAGGCCTCGGAAGCACAGAACAGATGAGGTAAACAGATGATGACCCTTTGGGTCGTCACAAGGTTTTCCATTTAATAATTAACAATTGAGAATTTTACATGCTTGATCCCTTTTAACTATTATTAAAATAAATAATAGCATTTCTCCTTTATTCCATAAAAAGTACTTTTTTTACATTTGTAGTAGATTATAAGAATTAGTCTGAATATTTAATAAATTAACGTAATGCACTAATCAAGGAAGTACCTTTTTTTAACTTTCTCTCTCTCTATTTTTTAGTTCCGTATCTCCATCAACATATCTCGTTGATGTATCCTTCATATACTCTAGATATTTCTTCTTCTCCTATTTATCATTTACAAATTAGTTTCTTCCGATAATGTTCACGCTGATTTGCGGGTCTTTCGATCAATTTTCTTTATGGCGGCAATAATTTTGATATGGAATCCTACCATAATATTATACAAATTAACTCATAAATCTCTTATTGATTCATATAAATATCCGATTACTTTTTCGTTTTCTCTATTGCTTATGTGGGTTTTTGAACTTTAAGGTAAGAAAACCCTGTAATTTGTATATTTAATTCATTTTTTACATCAGTTTGTCAATAATTTAATCTTAGGCTTTTATTTTTTTTCGCAGATTTATCAACAATGGAGAAGTCAAATCAACCACAAAAAAATATTTTGAACAATTATTTGGCCAGAGGATTGAAATTGGATGTCTATGCTGTCAAGGCTATTAGGGATAACTACTGTGATTCTCCTTCAAGAAGTAGTGAAAATGCTTTATCACTTTCTCGTCCCAACTTTGAGTTGTTGTATGAACTCCTGAAAGGTCTACAAATCAGAGGCGTCTGCAAATGGTGAGTTCAATTGGGGAGATTAGGGAGAAAAGGGTTGAAGGTCAGACAATTATTTCTAAAGTACCTTCACACTCTACTCCCAAAAGTTATAATCAAGTTGCAAAACCAAACATGGATGAGTTAGGTATAAGTAACCATAAACCGACAAGAAGGTTAGATGAAACGAGCAAAAGGTGTTGAGGATGAATTTCAGGATATACAATTTCAGTTTGTATGCATTACGAATTAATCGGTTTACCTCTCAGTAGCTCGAAATCTTTTTCCCTCGACCTCCATGCTTTCATATAGTTCAACTCAGCTCCATATTCCCTTTTGATGTCACGTTGTATTTCTGCCGAAGTATACTCTAGCTTAGGATCATCTAACTTGTTCATTATCAAACTTCCAACGAGATTTGAGGTAGCCTGCCGTTGTGAAAATAATCTGGAATTATTTCCACATGTGTGAACTTGTTCGAACTTTCTCACCTTAAATATATTCGAGGTATTTAGGCTTGATGATTTATGATTCCATGAGCATTGATCATCCACACATACGAGATAATACCTGTGATATGATTATACTCCATATGTTAGTTAATGTTTTGATTTCAATTATAAAATGACAATGTAACTTAGCTAAAAACTAGTTTGAAACCTACTCATATAGACATACAACAACCATAGTTCCAACTATAATTCGTGCATATACAAACTGAAAACGCGAACGTTATTGTTAGTCTCTCAATGATACTAACTGAACCATATACATGTGTAATTTAAGTTTATTTCAAATATACGTTGAATATTTTTAGTCTTTCTGCATCCTTTTATTAAACTGTTATATATTAAATTTTATACAACATGACATTAACTTCATGTTTACCTGGACTTATTTGAACGCTTAACCTTAACTGGAACTTCTCTCGGATAGGAAGATGTTTCATAACATTTTGCAGTACATCCTTATTTTTGTATAATTGGCCTTCAATAACCTCTGGATGTGTAATGTTGTCAATAATACCATATTCATCGATCTACATAACATCATAGTCCTCCTCATTTTCAAAACTAAAAAATTCAGTGGTTTCCAGATTGTCAACCATTGTCAAATTCGAAAAAATATTGAAGTTCGATTCATTTACAACTGAATTCGAGCATGTACCATCATTAACGATTCCTTCTTGCTTATACACAAAGGATAATCAGTAAAATGATAATTTTTTTCTTTCAGCTTCATGTACAAGCCCAAACTCCTATCGTCGTATATTTTTATTGGTGGAAAATTCTCTTTCACAGAAAATTCAATATCCATCATATCACTATTTGCATCAACTCTAAGGATCTTTGATATCTCCGAACGAAAAGATTTAAAATCCCAATCTATATTGATCAACAGCCCATCAACATTGAATTTTTTAAACCTGTATTGCGTATCCCATTCACCGCTATGTTGAACCAAAATAGTGATTCTATTATCCATGGCAGAATAAATAAACCAAATATTTTATCGTGTTCTTTTTGCTATTTTGCTTCTAGTATAATATATGCCATATATATAATGGGAGAGATTACTGCCGTTACGTATAACCCAATTGTCTGACTCTAACTTAGGAATCATATTAATTGTGGAGCAGAATCCAAGTGAAACTGAAACTATTAAGGAAACGAAAGATTTTGATGCTTGATTTTAGGGGTATCTTTTTAAGATTTCTTGCTAGAAATATAAATATTTAGTGGCCTAATGTGTAAAATACGTTTAGCTGCTACCCAAGTGGTATATTTCCTAAAATTTTGCCTACTTATGTTGTTTGCTCTTAATAATTTGCTGCGTTTAAGCCCAAAACCAATTGGCTTTAATTAATTAAAGGTCCAGCATCGCCCAACTTTCTTACTAATTGTCATTTGCTAAGTTTAAGTCATTTGCAAATAAAGATATCTTTTAGGCCTAATTAAATAGTTTGAGGTGAGCCATTTTAACTAAATCACCTATGGCCTCACAAATACTTTGATTAAATATTAAAATGAATATTCGTAGGAAGGCCTTTAAGTGCGTTTAAAATACAATTGTGATTGTGTACATGTATGCGTGATATAACCATGATTCTAAAACCAATTCGGAGTATGCGTTCACGCAACTTCGATCAAACTTTCTTAATAACAATTTTTTTTAATAGGCCGCTAATTTAAATTTAGTTTATATAATTCGAGGTATGTCATCCACAATTTAATCATTCATGACCATCATATTAATTTCACAACTTAGATATAAATATGACAAATGCTCGTAGTTGCTTTAGGCCCGTTTAATATACCATCGTGATTGCGTACACGTTCGCATGACATAATTATGATTCTAAAAACAAAACCGGAGTATGCGTTCGCTCAACTTTGGCCAAACTTTTTTTAATAATAATAAAGCATTATTAATTATGTACACGTTCGCGTGACATAATTTTTTACGCGCCAAACAAATAGGTAAACATGCACGTGACCTGTTTCAAGATAATTTATTAATTAAAGGTAAATGCACATAGGTTCTAAAATGATAAATTAGACAATTTGATTAAGCCAAGTATGATCAAAGCGAGCCTGCTAGAACCACGAAACTCGAGTATGCCTAACAGTTTCTCCCGAGTTAACAAAATTTCTTACCCGGATTTCTATGTTCGCTGACTGTAAATAGAGTCAAATTTCCTCGATTCGGAATTTTAAACCGGTGACTTGGGACACCATAATTAACCCAAGTGGCGACTCTGGTTTTGATCTAAATAATCCTATTTCGATTGTCACTTAAATTGAAAAAAACTCCCTTACACCCTTTTGGGGTAGTGAAAAGGAGATGTGACAGTATACTAATATAAGAACTCAGAATCAATCAATTAGAGAATCAAGGAAGTGAGAAGAAAAATCAGTGCATAACTAAATAAGGAAGGAGTAAGGTTTAGTAGGCATAGAGTAGTCGATTAGTACCAAATTCATAAAGCCTTAATTAAGGACACAACTCAGTAGAAATAAATATTATAGCAAATATGGTAAGGAAATCAGTCAGCTTAAACAGACGGGGTAAAGCTTATAGGGCTTTAAAAGTAAATCTTTCAATCACCATCAATTAAGGAAACTAGATCAACCAAGAGGGAGTCATGATTCTGCATGTTCAACATATAAATTGAGGAGATCAACAGACATAGAAAAGGGCAAGGTTAGCCATATTAATAGAAAGAAGCAAGAGACGAACAAACAAAGTGAGCATAGTCACAAAAAAGTGAAATAAGTAGGCTAGGAATTCAGTAAACACATTCGAAGCCTGGTGACCACGAGAGATCAATAAGAATCAAATAAACATGCTAACACACAGAACCAAGGCAAAGAAAATCATGCTAACACACAAAATCAAAACAAAGAAATCATGCTAACACACAAAACCAAGAAAATCATGCTAACTTACAGAACCAAAGCAAAGAAAATCATGCTAACACATAGAACCAAAGCGAAGAAAATCTTAAAAATTAGGGTTTTAACAGAGTCGAGTAAAAAAACAGTAGGAGCATAAAATCGGTCAAACTAAGTAAGGAAAAAGGTTTAATCATAACGAAATCGGTTAAAAAGCGTAGAAGGATCTCCGAGAAACCCTAGTTTTCAAAGAAAGTAAAAATATTTTAAGTTGGAGGATCTTTCAGAAGAAGCTCGAGAATAACCAAATCATAGAAGGAAACAGTCTTGAAGGGTAAAATATAACACAGGTCTGAGAAATTCAGAAGAGAGTTAGGGTTCCAAAGGGAAACCCAAATAGAAATTGAAAGAACATGTTGCAAACTTCACCGATCGTAACACTTAGGGTGTGATTTTTCCCAAAATCACATCGGAGAAGCCATAACTAATAGAAACAGAAACCCTAGGTCCAAATAGGCATGGCCCGGGATCCTTGAAGGTCTTAGAGATGATAAGCAAGGTGATGAGAGACTCATTGGAGGCTTGAGTTGAAAGGATGGTCGTCGGAGATGATCGGAGAAAGAGGAATTTGACGGAGTCTAGAGTTAGGTTTGAGAGAGGAGAGAAGACGAGAGAATTTGAGGACGGCGGGGATTTGGAAAGTGAGTAGGGTTAGGGGTCGTTTGGAAATTAAAAAGGAAAGGAGTAATGAGGGCTGTTGATCTAAAAGGTCAACGGCCAGGATTTAAAATAGCTTGGGTCGGGTAGTTGGTAATTGGATCTGTGTCGGGGTATGAAGTATAAAATTAGGCTGGGATTGGGGTCCGATTTGGCCATAATTAAAAGCCAAATTTGGTTGTTATTTAAATAGCCAATTTTTCCCTATTTTAATTTTAATAATTAATAAGTAATTTCTAAAAAATAATTCAGGGTACCAAAATGATTTAAAGTATATAATTAACATTTTAAAAATATAGGGACCAATTTTACACATATAAAATATAATTATATCTTAAAATGGGCTAACAATGCAATTATATGCAATTGAACTTAAAAATACTAAATATAATTATAAAAATACATAAAAATCATATTAGCCATATTTTGGCATAAGTATAGAAATTAAGTGAATGAATTATTAAAATAATAATTTTGAAAATAATTATTGGGCATTTTATAGATAAAAGGGGAGCAAATAAATCAACTTAAATACCTAAAATTATGGAAAAAATAATAAAAGCCATGTGCATGCTTATATATATATATATATATATATATATATACCTAAAATTATGGAAAAAATAATAAAAGCCATGTGCATG
>MU726506.1:54042-118893 GCA_026770625.1 Nicotiana glauca | reverse complement strand
TATATATATATATATATATATATATATATATATATATATATATATATATTTTGAAGGTATTTATGCATGTTTAAAATATATAAAGAAAAATTAGGTATCAACAAATAATATAACACCAACCAATGTGTAATGAATCAACTTGTCGATAGAAACTTCATGCTTACGCCTTATGCGGAGGCGTGTGAGATTTTGGATGATATGGCAGAAACATCATCGGCTTGAAAATCCCAGACCAATATTTCACAAGGTGATCCGAATATGATCCATCTTCACAAAGAATTGCATGACCATGGGCAAGCCATTGCTGAGTTGACTACTACCATGAATCAACTAGCAAAGACTCAACTTAATCAAGTGCAAAATCTTAAGAAATTCAATGTTATGGAAGGAGTGAACATGACGGTGAACAAGGGAAGGGACAATGGTCCACAAGTGCAAAATCGAGTGGAGAACTATGTGCAAGAAGATAATGGTTTTGAGCAAGATAATTCCTATAATGAACAAGAAAAGGAAGTACAATTTGCGAATAATTTTCAAGGGTAAAGAAACAACTTCCAAGGACCAAACCAACAACAATGGCGACCTCAAAAAAATCATGGCAATTGGAATTCTAACAATCAAGGAAATTGGAGAGGACACAACAATCAAGGGAATGGCATAACAACAATAATCAAGGAAATTAGAGCACAAATAACCAAGGAAATTGGGGGCAACAATCAAGGCAGATAGAACAACAATCAAGGCAACCGAAGGTCGGGTTTTCATAGGCCCCCGATGTATCAACAACCGAGAAACCCACCTTCTTATCCTTCTCATGGTCAAAGTGCTTCAAATAATGAAATGGGGCGTATTGAAAATATGTTCAAGCAAATGATGGAGAAGAATTCTGATTCGGATGCCCAACTTTGCTCACATAACACATTAATTCGCAACCTAAAATTTCAAATGGGGAAAATCTCTCAAGTACTAAATTCTCGTCCCAGTGAGGCATTACGAAGTGAAATGGTAGTAAACTTAAAGGGTGGAACACAACAGGGGACATGCCATGGTCGTGACCATAAGAAGTGGAAGAGGTAGGAATGCACCCACCTGAAGTCAAAGACAACTTGTTGATGATGATCAAGTGGTGTAAGAAGAGGAGGTCCCAAAACATGTCGTGCAACATAACAAGGAAGTTCGGATTGATATTGATAATAGTGTTGAAGAGACTCAAGAGGAAGTTAACCCGTCTAGGGATCACATTATTGACATAGCGAAAACAGTAGTGAAAAAGGCCAAGGCACCATTTCCTAACCCTCCACCTCCATACCCTCAAATACTTGCCAAGAAAAATGGCAAGAACCAATTTAAGAAGTTAATTCAAATGATGAAGAGTCTATGAATCAATGTGCCATTAGTTAAAGCCTTGGAACAAATGCCCAGTTACGCAAAGATTATGAAGGATCTTATGACAAAGAAGCGGTCAATGAATTTTGAAACCATAAAAATTACACATCAAGTAAGTGCAATTGTGCATTCAATGGCCCCTAAGTTAGAGGATCTCGGTGCTTTCATGATTTCTTATACAATTGGAAGTGTCGAGTTTGCTAAAGTCTTTTGTGATCTTGGGGAAGTATCAATTTGATGCCCAAATCGATTTTCAAGACTTTGGGAATTGGAAAACCAAGACCCACCTCTATGAGATTGCAAATGGATGATCGTACTATGAAGAGGACCTTGGGAGTGATTGAAGATGCCTTGGTTCGTGTTGATAAATTCATTCTTCCGTCGGATTTTGTCATTTTAGATTGTGAGGTTGATTATGGGGTACCGGTCATTCTTGGGAGACCTTTCCTTATTATTGGTAGGGCTCTTTGTGATGTTGAAACCGGAGAACTTGCCTTACAAGCTGGTGATGAAAAAGTGGTATTCCATGTACGTAAGTCCATGCAACAACCAAATAGTAGTAAGGTGTGCTCTTTTGTGGACTTGGTGAATGATGTTATTATTGATGAAAAAAGTGCTATAATCAATGTCGGTGATATTTTGGAGGACGTTCTGCTCAACTTTGATTATGACGAGATAAATGGTTTCATGGAATGTGTGAACTCTTTGCATGGAATGGGGTCGTACAATTATGCACCGCAAAAATTATCCTTGGATCTTGAAAATATGACTACTCCTCCTATGAAGCCTTCTATTGAAGAGCCTCCTGGCTTGGAGTTAAAGCCATTACCTCCACATCTTTGGTATAAATTTCTTGGTCCTTTTTCTACTTTAGCGGTTATTTTTTCCTCTTATTTGACTAACGTGCATGTAGATTCCACCTTGGATATGCAACAAAAGATAAAGAAGTCTATTGAGTAGACCTTGGCAGATATTTGGGGGATAATATATGCCTTTTGCATGCATAAGATCAAATTGGAAGATGACGCCAAATTATCTATTGAACATAAATGGAGACTCAATGAGGCTATGCAAGAAGTTGTCAAAAAGAATAATATCTAGTGGTTGGATGCCGGGGTTATCTACCCCACCTCTGATATAGTTCGTGGACTTCTCTGGTTCAATATGTCCCAAAGAAAGGGGAGTGACAGTGGTCACCAATGACAACAATGAGTTTATTCGTACAAGAATGGTGACCGGTTGAAAAGTGTGTATGGACTATCGCAAGCTCAACAAAGTCACAAGGAAGGATCATTTTCCACTTCCTTTCTTAGATAAAATGCTCGATAGATTAGCCGGTCATGTTTTCTGTTACTTTCTTGATGGGTATTCAGGCGACAAACAAATTCTTATTGCTCTAGAAGATCAAGAAAAAACAAACTTTATATGTCCTTATGGTACTTTTGTATTCAAGCGGATGCCATTTGGTTTGTGCAATGCACCGGAGATTTTTTAAAGGTGTATGATTGTTATTTTCAAGGATATGGTGGAGGACTAACTTGAGTTTTTTATGGATGACTTCTTAATGGTTGTACATTCTTTTGATGAATGTCTTGAAAATTTGGAAAAAAGTGTTGGCTAGATTTGAAGAAACAAATTTGGTGCTAAATTGGGGGAAATGTCTTTTCAGGGTTGAGGAAGGCATTGTCCTAGGAAAAAAGATCTCAAAGGATGGATTTGAAGTTGACTAGGCAAAGATTGAGGTAATTTCTAAACTTCCATCTCCAACATCCATGAAGGGTGTGTGGAGTTTCTTAGGCCACGCGAGGTTTTACCGGCGCTTCAAAGATTTCTCTAAGGTAGTGAATCCGTTGTGCAAGATTCTTGAGAAGGATGCTAAGTTTAATTTAAATGATGATTGCATGAGAGCTTTTGAATTATTAAAATTCGAGTTGATAACTACTCCCATCATCACTTTTCCAAATTGGAGTTACCTTTTGAACTCATCTATGATGCAAGTGATGCATCAGTTGGGGCTGTTTTGGGGCAACGCATCAATAAGATTTTTCATCCTGTCTACTATACTAGTAAGACCATGAATAGTGCTCAAGTCAACTATACTATTACAGAGAAAGAGCTCCTTTCTATTGTGTTTGCAATTGTGAAGTTTCGCCTGTACTTGATAGGTACAAAAGTCATTGTCCATACGGATCATGCGGCACTTCGTTTTCTTATGAGCAAGAAGGATTCGAAAGCTCGGTTGATGAGATAGGTGCTTTTGTTGCAAGAGTTTGATATTGACATCCAAGATAAAAAAAAAAAGGTAGTGAAAACCAAGTGGTGGACCACTTATGTCATTCGGAGGAGGAGGGGAGGCCGCATGATGGCCTTAAACTCAATTACTCCTTTCCCGAGTAGCAACTCTTGGCAATTTCAATGAAAGAGGTGCCATGGTTCGCAGATTTAGCAAATTTCCTTGTGTGTAGAATCATCCTGGATGAGTTCTCTTCAAACCAAAGGAAGAATTTCAAACGGGATTGTCAAGATTTTTATTGGTGTTTACTGCAAAAATTATAATAACAATTAAATTTATTAATAGGACTCTAAAAATACGTGCTCTATTTTTATGCTGGTTGTTAAGTAGTTGACGCTAGCTATGTGAGACTTAGAGACAAAATAAAGTTAAGGAGAAAGCTATAATCAAATCGATAGGCTAGTTATTTAGGGCGTCATGCTTGTCATTTTGGGGCCTCGAGGTCGATTCCGGGGCTCGATTACGAGCTACCGAGGGTGATCGGGGTAGGGCTAACAGTTACAAAATATTTAAGGGAGGCTCTTTATGGCCAATGATAAGCAATAAATGAAGGACAAATATGAAAATAATAAATGAGAGCAATAATATCGAGAAGGTATATTAGAGAGCAAAGAGAATGTTCCTGTATACTTAGTGTGGAGTTATTGGAGCAACAATTGTTGTTTACAAAGTGTCAAACACCCCTTTTATATAGGAGCGGAATCCTAGCATAATACAAATAACATTAATTACAAAGATAAGGGGATAGGACAACTAGATGACACTAGGCTCTGCCAATACTAGTTGCATGCCTAGGGAACTCCCCATTCCCATCATGACCGCGGCCAACATTGTTCCCAGGTCGGACATCGACGAACCTCGAGGGAGGAAGCTCGACCACAACTTTGCGGCCTCAAGACTTCGATATGATCTTACAAAATATTTTGATGACAAGAAATTGGACTCTCATATTTTACCGTATACAGATAGTGTAAGCACGTGATTTTTTCCCTATATGAGAAATACTCCAAAAATTAAAGATTAAATAGTTTTGTGTTGTTCGCAATTTTGGTGGATTTTTTTGTTATTTTTCTTTTATTGTTTGCATTTGTATGTGCGTGTTTTATTTGTTTAAATTAGCGAAAAGTACAATATATATATATATATATATATATATATATATATATATATATATATATATATATATATATATGTTGCATGCTTATTTAGGATTTAATTGTGCATTTTGAAATTAATTAAACCATAGTTTAGTTTTAAAAGAAAGAAAATCACAAAAAAATATATTTATTCTATTTTTGTCAATAAGTGTACAATTGTGTGATTTTTATTTCTAATTAGTGTCAAATCTTGTCTATTAATTATTGTTAAGGTTTAATTAATATTTTTAAGTTAATTTTTGGTTTTACAATTTATTGTAGAATTTTTGTTAATTAGGAATTAAAAGAAGAAAAAAAAGAAAAGTGCAAAAATAGGAAGAAAATCGGACTGGCCCAATTCTCAATCAAAACCCCAGGCCCAGACAATTTCGCCCAAAAAGAACCAGCCCAGATCAACCCCAACCCGGTCCAAATCAGCCAGTGAAATGACATAGTAGGAGCATGAAACTACGTCGTTTTAAGCCCAATGAATCTCAGCCATTGAAATAGTTAGATCGAACGGTCCCGAGACTCCTTCGTTACCCGACCCAACCTGTTTTCCCCATACCCGGTTCCCTTTAATGTTAAACGACCCCGTTTTCCCGCCTCACAATAAATCTAGACCGTCGATTGTCATGATCCAATGGATCAGAATCAAAATCCCACTTTGATATACCTAACCCATTAATTCCCCACCCCCTCATAGACAAGCCCCTTCCGTCTCTAATCTCTCAGAGACTGAAACCAGACCCCTCCCTCGAAACCCTAGCCGCCCTGAAATCCCTTCGCCTGAAACCCGGTGGCAACAACGCCGGTGACCCCCAAATTCACACCCCTGAACCTTCTAACCACCCTCAACACAAATCCACACTCCTTTAATCTCGAATCAACCCGGGACGTCTCGAATCTTCAATCGAAGGATCGAGCAAAACCCTAGCCGGCTCCGATGACCCCCAAATTTACACCCTAGAACCCCCTTGACCTCCCCGTCCCAAAACACCAACTCATTTCCTTCGAATCACCCTGGAACATTTCGAATCAAGTTTTTATGGCGATCAAAAGGCTATCTCAAGGATTGAGGTCCAAACGGACCTTAGTTGAGTGCTCTCATTTGAGAACATTCGACTGGGGTCCGTCTTGGCCTCAAATCTGAAAGGGTGAAGATTCAGGCCCCAAGTCTTTGCTAGTAGGTTTTTCGATTTCTTTTTCTTTCTGATTTAGTTTCGTTCATCTTCTACCCCTTTCCTTATTTTTTTAAGTATCGAATGCTTCGTGTTTACTCTGCATTTTGTTTCCTCTTTGTGGTGCTGGTTATTTCAAATTATGCAGTGTCGATAATGCTCTTGTATAAAATTGTGACCACTCCCGTGATGTTTACTGTTGCTGTTGTTTCAGAGTGTCTCATTTATGTTATTTTGTTTCTTCTCATTTTTTCGTTGTCTACCATTTGTTACACATGAATTCAGTTGTTTGAGTTTAGTATATTACATTGTTCATACATTTTGTTTAGGTCAAAATCGTGTTAGTGTGTTTCCTGTTATAGTTTGGTTTTGATTTAATCAGTAATTTTCCTCTTGAAGAATTATCTATGCTAATTTGCAATCAGTAGTGTTCATCAACTCTTAATTGAATAGTGAGAACTGCAAAGGTGATATATGTTGAATCATTGGTCTTTATTTTGATGACACTTGATCTGATATGAGTAGTTTGAGTTTGTGGTTTGAGTTTGTTAAATTGAATCCTAAGGTTGTCATGTTTAGTCTGAGATGAATCTGGTTTGAATTCAATTCTGGTGTGATAGGAGTTAGTCTCATGTGGTTGGTTAGTAATTTGTTAAGGGATCAGGGGGTATTTTTGGAATTAGGCTTGAAATGAATTAGTGGCCTGTCCACTAAGTAATGAATCCATTAAACTAATGTGTTGTTTAATACTTAGTGGGTTGGTAAACATAATAGCACGGGGGATTAATTGAATACTATAAGCTGCCCATGCAATTGAATTAAAAAATGGCACAAGACACTTGATAATGGGCTGTAAGAGAATATCATGGGCAAAGATGGTGGAAGTATTAGTTTAAGTGTTTCAAGAATGATAATGGGGTATGTTTTTGGGTATATATAGAAGCTGACTTAGACAGAATGGGAGGGCTTCTTCTTCCTGGTCGGGTTAAGTTAAAAAGAAAAAGAGGAAGCCTTGAAAAATCAGATTTAGAGCTTAAAGTGTTGAAAGGTCATTTTTGGAGAGTCAAAAAGGGAATAGCTACTGTTTCGTCGCTTGACTTAGCGTCTGAATTAGCTAAAACCCTTTTTCTCTCTACCTTTTTCTATACTTGGAGTCAAGATATGTGCAGTCGTTCGCAAGGTTGGATTTATTCTGTTTGAACCAAACTTCAACACCAATTGGTTTGGTCAAGTTCGTGTCTGTTTGATTTCTGTTTTCTCATTGGATTTTAAATAGTTTTGGGCCCAGTTGAGTTAGTTTTGGTTTGAGTGTTGTGTTGTTGACAGTCCCAAGTGTGTTGGGTATTTTTGAGTTCAAACTGGTCCTTTCAAGTTGTTTGGTGGGTTCCCTGCTTCATTGGGGGTGTTAAAGCCATTGATATTTGCTCCTGGGTCATTTCTGGACTGTTATTTTCTTTCCATTTCGTCGCTGCTGGGATTTTACAGGTTTTTTGATCTGCTGCTGGTGTTATCTGTTGCTGTTGTTTGTTATTGTTGTGTTACTGCTACAGCTGACTCCTTCTTCTCCTCATTACTTTTAATTTTCCAGGTATTTATTTCTCTCCTGATGTATGGATACTGATATTGAAGTGGGAATGAAAAATTAAAATGTTTACCCTTGGTTATTGAGCTCTGCCTGTGTTGGACCATTTTGCATTGATGCCTAAATAGTTTAGACATAATAGCTTAATGTAGCCTAGTTATAACTTCGCACATGACTGTACAACTGGATTGAAATTGGATTATAATTGGATTGTATTAGATGATAGTTGTTCAGTATGTACCATATGAATTGGTCCCTGAATTTGTTTCATTTCCTCTTGGTTGCGAAGTATAAATTAGTACTCATTTCAGTTTGGCATTTTCCAATTGAATTTTGATAATCAGGAACAGTTTGGAGGTTATAAGTTTGATTTAGAGTTGAATTTGTAGCCTAAGCAATATCTAGTACTGTATTAGCTAAAACACCAACAGATTAGTTATTAAGGTCAACTCTTCCATTTTTTTTAACGGATTCCTTATCTCAAAATAGGCTTTAGTAGTTCGCTTATAGAATAAGGCACGAAACAATCCACCATTTAACAAGTTCGGGTGCCATTTGTCGTTCGCATCTATTATAACCTAATAACTAATAAGAGGCCCGAACTCGTCAAGCATGTAAATCAATTAGGACTTTTTCTTCTTTCATTTTTAGAGACGAACAAAAAATAGAAAATATAGTCACTTTATGATTATCCTTTTCAAATAAATGGGACGAGCCTCGCCAAATAAAAGGCACAAATTGTGGGGCCCTCATGAATGTATATATTAAAATACTTAGACTTCGGGATCAGCCGCTTAGCGAATTTCACGGCCTTCCCCAAAACAATAAGGTGTTAGTCTCTTTAGGCGCGTGTTTAATAATCATACCTTCTTAAACTCGAGTGTGCATTTCATGCGACCCAAATCCAAATCCCAAAACGTTGAATAAAATGTGTCGAAGATCCGGGTGCATTTCATGTGACGCGATCCAAAGACATGTTTTAAACGACGTTCGATTCTCTTTAATGATTTGAATAAAAGCGGTTAAAAGTTAAAAGTGGCACATAAGTTGTAACATATTTTAAAAAATCAGATAAATAAGCCGAATACGACAGTTGAGCGACCGTGCTAGAACCACGAAACTCGGGAATGCCTAACACTTTCTCCCGGGTTAACAGAATTCCTTATCTGGATTTCTGGTACGCAGACTGTTAAATAGAGTCAAACCTTTCCTCGATTCGGGATTCAACCGGTGACTTGGGACACCATAAATCTCCCAAGTGGCGACTCTGAATCTCTTAATAAACGAATCCCGTTTCGATTGTCCTTTAATTGGAAAAACTCCCTTTACAACACCCTTCGCGTGGTGCGGTAGCGTCAAAAAGAGGTGTGACAGATAGTCCCCGCGTTTCCTAGAACGAAGTGATAGGAAATGATTTTGAGCTTCTTTTCCGATGGTATCATCGTCATGATGTTAGCCTATTAGAGCATTAAATTCCATGCCCAAAAACCGTGCAAGGGTCGCCGTCAAACATGACTATCGAGAAGCCCACGAACCGCTATTGGCTCATCCCTTCCGCTGCCCATATGGTTCTTATAAGTATGTCAACTATTTGATAAGCCTTATATTCCCAACATCTTCGAATTTGCGAATCCAGACCCATCTCTTTTTGAATTCTTTCTTCTTACTTTCTTAGATAAAATTTTACCATCGCAGTGGCCAGAACCTCCAGGATGGTTCCTCGGTGGAACGAGGCCGCCACTTCATCTCGGTCGTCTAAGGAGAAAACGAAAGTGATACCCACCCTGGGACAATGTACTCCACCCGATCTCAACATGTCAAATGATTTTACCACCGATACAACCTCTTCTGCATCGGGTCGATGCGAGCATGTGTCTCAGTATATCAGTGTCATAACTAATATAGGGAAGGTGAAGGGAGACGCCGATGGGGATAGGCAATGGAGGTGGAGATTCCTGGCCCTAATTAGAACATAACGGATTACAAAGTCAGTTTCCTCCATGTGCATACTTATCCCTTTACTTTGGGCCCGACCGATCCTCCTGAATCTCCTCCCCCAAAGATAGATTCGGTTATCCTCGACTTTTGCTATAGATACTAGGTGATGCTCGATCAACTTTATCCCTGTGATTATATGCCATTTCACTGATAATGTTGAGGGCGGGACCTTTACTCTCAACAATTTGATTAGGATGTATAGCCCCCGGCTCTATCGAGGCTTGATCAGGCTTCGTCACCAAACCAACAAATCATTTTTTTCTTGAGCATCTATGAGGACAAAGATCAAGGATGGATGAGTAGGTTTGTCTAGGTGAAAACCTCGAACATCATTCCGGCCAGGAGGATGCCTTTCTCGGAGAGGGTGGAACATGCGGCGTAAGCATTTTTCCCTTCGAACATGTTTTGAGATCTTCTTTCATTTCTTCCGAAAAAAGGACCTATTTTCGATTTTTGCAGCTATCGCTTGGTATCCTGAAGCGGTCTCGGACTTACCAAGGTGGATCGAGCAGTTGGACAACAAGTTCCCATATCTTGCCCGATCTTAGACTGACCTAGACAAGAAGTGGTGGGTGTCCAAGAACCATGGTAAAGTTTCCCTTGCCACCTATGTCTTAGCTTTATGTTTGTTCTTGTACCCCTTGTGCTGATAAGTTGCCGCCACAATGCTCTTGCAGGCCTTGGTGAGAATGTGCTGATGAGACAGCCTCGTAGTGGTGATACGACAGCTGTGGAGCTTGCCAAAGGTACTAAAAGGAAGGGCAAGGAGGCTGCCGACCCTTCTGTAACGAAGAAACCCAA
Source organism: Nicotiana glauca (assembly GCA_026770625.1). Taxonomy (NCBI): domain Eukaryota; kingdom Viridiplantae; phylum Streptophyta; class Magnoliopsida; order Solanales; family Solanaceae; genus Nicotiana; species Nicotiana glauca. The sequence goes on along the minus strand of MU726506.1, from coordinate 108,516 downwards.
GTCACATAAGCCTCAAACCACCACTAAGATCTCAGCTTCAGCTTCTGAAGCAAGCATCGATACCGAGGAAAAAAATGATGATAAGAGCAAATATCGCTTGGAGGAGAGGCTGAGGTCGGGCATGGGAGCCCCGCATGTCCTTCGACCGGAAGCCGCTGAATCGGGGATGGTCGACTCAGGCCGGTCCCGTGCGGCGGAGACCCTCGAGGAGGGTGCTAACGTGGTTCCCGATCCCGCCACCGGATGCAGTGCATTTTTTGATAGGGGAACCGTTTTTGCTTGTCTCGAAGGATCTGGGATCGGAGCTTTGCGGGGGTAGGAGTTACCCATCGGGGACTTCTATGACTTGTCTGATTTTGGTTCAAGCTTTCGATTTTCGTCAGGGGGAGCTAAGGGATGCTCAAGATGTAAACACTGCAAAAGCAGGGACTCTCGAAGGGGAGGTTTACTTGGAAATATCCTTGATGATGTTAGCGATAACATCTGTCTCGATCTTCCTAGCACCGTGAAGGCGGCGTAGAGATTCCTGCTGTCACGACCCAAATCGACGGGTGGCGATGGGTGCCCGGTACCTTATTCAATCGAGTACTAACATAATGTATCTTTCTTATTACATCATCATATACACGTGACATACGAGCCTAATAGGCCAACATGATGATTTATAAATTCAAAACATAGGCCGATAAGGCCGTCCAATCTTTCACGTATACGACATATGTCTACAAGCCTCCAAGAGTACATAAATATCATAAAGGTCGAGACAGAGTCCCGCCATACCAAACAATACACGTTTAAATCATACTAAACATACAAGCAACTCCGAAGCAAATAGAGCACACTAACATCTTTCACTGAGCTGGTAGCCTACTTGGAGGGCTCTCGACCTGTCTATCGGGATTTGAGAACATAAAATGCAGCATCCCCAGGAAAAAGGAACGTTAGTACAAAAAATGTACTGAGTATGTAAGGTGCATAAATAAGTACATAACAGACATGGAAGAAATATGGAGTACATGACTCAACCTGTAAGTCTAAATAACTTTGTAAATCATGAAATAATTATAGTATCATGCATATGCGTATGAATGTCATGTCGTGCATAGGCATGTTTCATTACATCGTCAGCCTCTGAGGGCATCCCATCATATCATCTCGGCCACTGTGGGCAAAATCATCAACGTATACAAGTTGATCAGGTGGTGGTGCGTATATAATGCTATAACCTTTCCCATACACCATATACATATATATACATACATATATATGCTTATATAACGCCATCTGGTCACGGTTTAATGTACATAAATGCAATGCATGAAAAGTACGTTAATAATATCTTTCGGAATGTCACAAGACCATTTTGCCTTTGAGTAATATCATAAAATAAATTCTTTTCAACTTTCGTATTTTTCTGAGACCTATGAACATATGATAAAATATTATGACACATAGAAATTCAAGAACATAGATATCTCTAATACTTCTATGTTCATTCATGGGATTTGTGCATTTGCACGTTTCATTCATATTGTATGAATCATGCCAAAAGAAAGAAGGGATAGCCTTAACATACCTGGAGTAAGAAAAACTCTGTATAATATTCTTGACGAAGATTACATCGTACTCTTTTAGAATCACAAAATTTTGACAGAATTAAGCTTATGCTCGTTGAAGTGTTTAAACGATTGCCTATGTTCTTGACGTTACAGTATTTGATCCAAGAAAGAAATTTTTTTTGCTTTTTGAAGGATGTTACGTTACTCCTTTCCAAAATGGAAATAGAGATATGATTTCTATTTTGATTTGACATTATGCTCTTGTCCAAATGAACATGGAAACAAGACATTTACTAAGTCTTGCCTGTTTTAATATTTCATTAAATCCTTGGCAGCCACCTACTCTTAAAAACATGAGTCATTTTCTCAAATAGTGGCCTTCTACCACGTTTTGTTGGGGGGTATAATCTTATTCATTTATTTGACTAATTAACTAGATAATGTCTCACTGTTCGGTAATTAATCAATTACCCGTATAATTAATAATTATTCTCACTTATTTAGAATATTACTCACTTTTCAAATTCTTTATACACCTTACTAGCATGGGTACGTAGTACCTTGCATGTCACAACCCTACCGATCATTTTGAGTACTAGCGCTCCGTTCAGCAGTCGGAGGCCATGAACATCTTCATTTCAGGTATTATGACTTGTTCGCATGGTCGGAATTTAAATTCAGGAAGATCGGAGTTAAATTTAACTGAAAATTCTTATTTGAGAAGCTTAAAGTTGAAAGAATGAACTAGGATTAGATTTTTGAGTAAACGGCCTCGGAATCAGGATCTGAAGGTTTCAGCAGGTTCGCATGATGATTTCGGACTTGGTCGTATGCCCGGATTGGGTTTTGGATAACTCGGGAGCGTTTTGGTGCCTATTGTGGAAGTTAGCATTTTAAAAGAAATTTCATAAGTTTGGTTGGAAGTGCATTTCGGCGCATCGATGTCCGTTTGGGATTTCGAGAGTGGGAGTAGCTCCGAATGGTGGTTCTGGAGTTGGGAGCGCGATCGAAAGTGAATTCGGAGGTCCGTAGGTCATTTTGGAGCAATTTAGCTAAAGATAGAATTTGAAGGTTTTGAGAAGTTTGACCGGAGGTTGACTTTTTGATATCGGGGTCGGAATCTGATTCTAGAAGTTGGAGTAGGTCCGTAATGTCAAATATGACTTGTGTGCAAAATTTGAGGTCAATCGAACGTGATTTGATAGGTTTAAACATCGAAAATAGAAGTTGGAAAGTTCAAAGTTCATAAAGCTTGAATCGGGGTATAATTCATGGTTTTAGCATTGTTTGTTATTATTTGAAGCCTCGATCAAGTCCGTAATATGTTTTGGGACTGGTTGGGGTCCCGGGGCCCTCGGGTGGATTCTGGATGGTTAACGGATCGAAATTGGAATTAGGAAGAGGGCTGAAGGCATGTGGTTGCTGGTATTTTCGCTTCTGCGGTTGGTTGACCGCAGAAGCGGCAACGCAGAAGAGAACGGGGAGCCGCATAAGCAGTTTTTGGTCCAAAGCTTGAGGACCGCAGATGCGGTCAAAATTTCGCAGAAGTGGAACCGCATCTGCGGAAGGGGCATCGCAGAAGCGAGAAAGGGCGGCATGGGAAGGAGCCACAGAAGCGACCTTTGGACCGCATAAGCGGAACCGCTGATGCGGCGTGGCTTCCGCAGAAGCAGAAATGACTGGAAGCAGAACCTTGTTTTAAATCGTGGGATTGAGTTCATTTCTCCCATTTCTTCATGGCTTGGGCGATTTTTGGCAAGCTTCAAGAGAGGATTTTTGTCGTCAATGTTGAGGTAAGTTATCCCTATCACTTTTGAGTTAAATATATCACTTATATATGGATTTAAGCATGGAAACTAGAGCAAATATGGAGGTTTTGGTTGAAAACCTAGAAAATTCTAATCTTGGATTTTAACCACGATTTTGAGTATGGAATTAGGAGAAAATCATATATTTGAGTTCCTAAGGTCATGGGTAACCTTTGTCTTCGAGAAATTTTGGATTTCCGGGCACGTGGGCCTGAGGGCATTTTTGTTAACTTTTCGTTCGGGGTTAGAAATTGTTATAAATTGAGTTGTAAAGTATAATTGAGCATATATTAATGGATTTGTATGATCGTTGGCTAGATTTGAAGCATTGTGCGTTGGTGCAAGTCTCCGGAACAATGTAGAATGCCGGTTGTGGATCTTCGGAGTAAGGTGAGTCTCCTTTCTAATCTTGTGAGGGGGAATTTATCCCATAGGTAAGTTAAATTAGTTATGTGCTCCTATTTGTAGGGGCTACGTACGCACGAGGTGACGAGAGTCCGTGCGTAGCTACTATCATGCTATTGTCCGGGTAGTCTAGGATCCAAAAGCATGTTACATTTGAATTAATTGTGAACCCCTTGATGGTTTGAATTGCTTAGATCCCATTAAATTAATAAATGGATTTCTAAAAGAACTTAAGCTTCGTTTTCTCAAATTATTAAAGTGAATTGACCTTCCTTGGATAATTGCTTCATGTTGACTTCTTGACTGACTGTATGTCTGTGTGTGTTTATTTTAGAACGGGCCGAACGCCTCTGCAGATTAATAGATGCATCTATAGGCGCGCTGTCGATCCTCGGCAAGTACACATTTATTTCTGTTGATCGGGCCGTCTCCTCGGTATGATTTGTGCATGCTTGTATTTCTGCCTGGACTTATTTAAGTTGTTACATGCCTCACTCTGACTCGAGATCATTTTGTTAATAATGAAAAGAAATATTGGAAAATTTCCGATGAAAGAATTATGTGTTTACTTGTTTCCTCTATCTAGATTAAAATCATATTTATAAAATAAATCCACTGTTTATTATGTGCATTAAGGATAAATAATCACTGGACTGTTAGAGAGTGTCAAGTTGACCATCTCGTCTCTACCTCTTCGGGATTAGGCGGGATACTCACTAAGTACACATTAATTACGTATTCATACTACACTTCTATGCATTTTTATTGCACATGTATGTATACCTCTAGGGTCCTACTGGGCGTAGCAGCATAGATGACTCTGGGACTAGGTGAGCTGTATTGTTCGAGACGACCCGCAACTAGTGTAGTTCCTTCCAGTAATTTCTTATTATTTATTCCCTGTCCACTATATTTCGGACATATGTGGTATTTTATTTTCCATATCGATAGTTGCTCATGCACTTGTGACACCGGGTTTCTGGGATGGTTTGAAGTATTGTATTAACTGTTCAACTTTTAAATTTGATTTGAAACTATATCCTTTAAAATTTCTTAATAATCTAAGGAAAATCCTGCATTTTCAAAAGTGTTAAAATGAGATTTAATTAAATATTTGAGTTGACTGGCCTGACGGCAGTGTCCGACGCCACCACGACCCTTAGTGGATTTTGGGTCGTGACAACATGGTATCAGAGCACTAGGTTCCCGTCGGTCTCACGAGTCATGAGCAAGTATAGTAGAGTCTTGCGGATCGGTACGGAGACGTCTGTACTTATCCTCGGGAGGCTACAGGGCTGTTAGGAGTACTTCCCTTCTTGATTTCCTTATCGTGTGGTCCGATTCCTTTGAGGCTTATGCCTTTGATTTCTACCTATTCAATCTTACGCGAGCGCTTGTTATAAATCAAAAATTGAAGGATTGTAGTGGCACTATAAATGTAGTGCGGGATGCTTTTTTCGGTATAGTTGATTGGACTATTATAGTCGCATTTTGGAGGGATATTCTATTGTTTCAACTCAGTAACAGAACTTCTAAGAGCCTTGAGGCTAGGCACATGTTGCCATGATTCTTACGAGCGATTATTCCACTGTATTATTGTGATGGCAGGATGTTTGCCCACATGTCTAGGCGGTGAATGACTTGAAGGGAGGTTTACTCAGTGTGTAATCAAGGGATTTAGTATTTTATCCTCGGCAAGGGAAAGACAGTCGGACTAAGGATGGTCAGATGTGGGCTGGTGGAAGTAATAAGACTTGGTATTTGCAAGGGTAGTGGAGGTTTCTTCTATGATGGGGTGTCGTGGTCCTAATGGAACGTACTAAGTTTGTCGATGTTATAATCTGCTACAATTCGCCTTTATGGCAGGATATTGTAAAATAGTATTGGAGATACGACTGTCAGATATCGCATGATGCGGTGGTTTAAGATCGAATCAGAATTTCTAATGTTGACGGCTTGATAAAGATAACCTTTGGAAAAGGTTTAAAGTTAGCAGCAATGGTGGGTTCAAGTGCCACGAAGATAGATTTCATTTAAGGCAACAATTGAGCAACAAAGTATGAAGAAGGACATGTGGGAAGTGTCAGGTGGTGTTTAAAACTTCTAGAAGGCCAAGTATGAGGAGCAAGGTCAAGTGGTTAATTAAAGAGATGAGTTCCGCCAAAGTAGGAGAGTGGCGAGGGTTGTATATGGGCTTGGTAGTAGGATGACTACGCGCCTTAAAGAGAGTTTGGATTGAGTTGGGGATTTTAATGATTGGTGATTGAAGCCTGCGAGTATGATATGAAGTATGGGCTATTATGCGACAGAAGATTGATATGGCGGAAAGGAGCTGCTTGAAATGGAGGAGGGTGCAGCATAACCCTGAATTTGGAAGGATGTTGCCGCATATTTAATTGATGTCCGCGAGGGGCGAATGGACTTGTGCAACTGGAAGGTGAGCTCGGACTCAGGATGGGCTATTGATGTCATAGTGAATGTACTACGTGCAGCGACGTGGGAAGATATCGGGAGGTGATTCCCCTAGGTGAGTTATTCCCCGTGAGCAGGTTAGCGGTCGCGTGGTTGGCGAAGCTTCTGCAAAGAATTATATTGGTTGTTCAACAAAGAGATCGGTTGTGCGAATGTGATTAATGATTCAGAATATGAAAGATGGGGAGTTACAGGAAGATTTCGAGAAATTTTGATAACTTATGGCGCGAGGTTATGTCAATAAGAGGTAAAAGGTCGGGCGAACTCAAGAATGGTGAAATGATGGCTTCAAGCTAAGTGGGAGAGTCCCACCGCTTATGATTGGGCTGTATGATTAACTACTTGCGTGATTTATGGTTATTAACATATTGATGGATTAATTCAGCTACGAGAAAAGACCATAAGTAGTAAATTGGCAGAGGAATTATTAAGGATGTGCTATGGTTATCCTTATGGGCTCATGTTCGAACTAGGGAAAAGATTTCGAATTTATGCCTTGTATAAAAGCGGGTTTAAAGAGGAGTGGTTCTGCCAGGTGCTTCGTTGAGAGGGTATTAATGTGCTATAATATTCATGGAATTGATTATATTCAGGACCAAGTCAGAGCGGGTGGCTCTCAGCAACGGTCCTAGTAGATCCTAAGGGATAAAGTGTGGTGCCCAATGATTTCAAGCATTTGTAACAGCTAATGAGAAGGTGCCCAAAATGTTCTATGATATTTTGACTTGTGGTGTAGCATTTGAGAAATATGAAATGGTTCGTGGGATTTGAGACAGCATGGTTTCGTGGTTCAAGGTCACTTGGGATAAGTGCGGATGGAGTATGTTATGAATGCGAGGTGTATTCATATGATTTGGAAACAGCGAGAAGGGTCTGTTGGAGGATAGATGAACTATTAAGTGTTTGATTCCCATTGTGATTAGATCTGTAGCCCGAGTTATGGGTGCATTAAGAACCTTTTTATGTCTCCTAGTTGGGAGTGGAGTAAATTTCATGTTGCAGTATGAGTTTAGACTCAGGAAAATTTAAGTGACTGTGTAATGCTTGTAGCGGTGGAAGGTATATGGAAATATTTTTTTAAGGCAAGCAAGGAGGAATTGGAAGAAGGTAAATTGATGAGCCATAGTTGAATTGGCATATTGGGGCTAGTGATCAGTTCGGTCCGCGAGATCAAGTTATGTGTATGATTTGTGGAGGTACGTGTGAGGCCTGTCGGCCGCCATGATTGATGATTTATCAGGGGCATTCTTCTGTTGTGGCTTGTTAAGTGGAAGCGGATTCCGGAAGGGCTATGGTGGCTTGGACCACTACTTGCAGATTTGCATATTCTATGGTTATGGGAAATTACCTATGTATTGCTATGATTCTCCTGAAATGAGTTAAGTGAAAGGTTCTTATATGATGAAAATCGTGTCCTATCGTATATTGGCACGTTGGGTGCGGTGAGAGGTATGAAAATGTGAAGTGAGGATCAAGGTTGCAGTTTGTTGTTGATAAGGATGTCACGGGCTCGGATGAGCAAGGAAGGGGTTGAATGATTAGAGTAAATTGGTATTGTCCTCAGCGTCACCTGAGATCGGTGTGTTGTGGAATAGGTTTTTTTTTGCATCCTGGTTGAGGATTCTGGATCACTTTTCAACGTTAGTGCGTCTGATGGTTCAGATGTGCGGACCCGTTATTTATTTCGGAAGATTGTGGGAACGTGTTCCACAGAAAGATTGTACCAGTGTGGCATGTAGCCACTTGTTTGACTAAATATTTAAATCAAGTATGAGGAAATTGGGTAATATCATTGCTTTGAGAAAGCCTTGAGGGCACTTTGTTTATTAGGTTATGAACCGAGGAGGTTTGCTTCGGTTATGAAAGTTATTCTTGTGTGTTATGAGAAAAAGTAAATTAGTATGGACCCTTGAAAGGTTATTGGCTTAATTTGATGTGATCAGGATCGACTCAAGGTCAGTGGATGGGTTTAAATATGAATACGGGCTCTATGACAGGCCAGTTGTGTTCATTTCAGTAATGCGCTCCTTATGGAGTAGTCAGGGTGTTATCTTATTGTCAGATATTTTGTGTAATAATATATTATACCGTGTGAGTTGTGAGACGGCTTGAGAAATTGTTTATGTGTTGAGGATCCGCGTGGAAATGACGTATTATGAGCAAGATAGCTCTTGAGATTCAGATTGTATATCGTACCTCAGTTATGCTCAAGTTTTGTAGCTTATCGCGCTATATGTCCCCCTAGGGATAGTATTATGCACTTAGAGTGCTTGTGACCAAGATTCAGTATTTCATTGTAATGAGCAGATTTAGCTCGGAGTACAATCTCCTTATGTGAGATCTATGTGTGGATTAGGTGGCACGCCGCCATGGGTGTGTTATTTGGATCGGGTTGCGCGCCGCAACAGTGTGATGTCAAGTCTAGTTTTCTACATGCTATTTCTTTGTGTGTTTCGCTTTCTATCTTCTACGGAAAGTCTGTATTATTGCGGGGGTTAGGTAATTCCTTCCAGAGTTCGATTTCCTATTTGTGTTGTGTTCGGATTGGTGGCCTATGGGCACATTGTGGCGTCATATGAGACTTGTGATCACATTCGGAGTGGCTTATTGCCTGAGTAGTTCGTACTGGGTGAGACGAGATTATGGGATTTAAGATCAGTGCAACCTGATTATATTAAGTATATTAAGGAGCGAAGATCATTATTTGGTTCAGAATGTGGTAATGTTTCTTTTCGGAAATATAGACTCAGTGATTGGTTGACTCGGTAGTTGATTATGAATTTGGGCATATATCATCCATTGTGGCGGTATTGTAAGAGTTAGAGTAAGACTTGCGTGTCATGAGGTGCAATGGGAGCATCTGATGCGTTGAATTTTTGGCAAAGTTAATCAGAAAATATTATGGCGATCCTGTGGACTAAGTGTTGCAAAGTAAGAATCCAGCAAAATTATACAGTCATGTTTGAGTACAGTGTGTAGCGATTGATATGATGGTCGTATATTGGAAACCAGGCCTGGCATAGGATTCCGGGTGTTAGAATTGGTCTCTAAGGCTTATTTGCTTGAATAAAAGGGAATATCTTCAGAATTTATCGAGCCAATGTGCTCAGCTAAGTTGTGGTAGCACGTGAAGGTGCATGAGGTGCTAAATAGTGATTTTAGACTACTTCTGTATAGTTCTCAACACGTTCGAGGACGAACGTATGTTTAAGTGGAAGAGAATATAACGACCCGACCGGTCGTTTTGACTACTAGCGCTCCGTTCAGCAGTCGGAGGCCATGAACAACTTCATTTCAGGTATTATGACTTGTTCGCATGGTCGGAATTTAAATTCAGGAAGATCGGAGTTAAATTTAGCTGAAAATTCTTATTTGAGAAGCTTAAAGTTGAAAGAATGAATTAGGATTGGATTTTTGAGTAAACGACCTCGGAATTGGGATCTGAAGGCTCCAGCAGGTTCGTATGACGATTTCGGACTTGGGCGTATGCCCGGATTAGGTTTTGGATAACTCGAGAGCATTTTGGCGCCTATTGTGGAAGTTAGCATTTTGAAAGAAATTTCATAAGTTTGGTTGGAAGCGCATTTTAGCGTCGTCGATGTCTGTTTGGGATTCCGAGACTGGGAGTAGCTCCGTATGGTGGTTCTGGAGTTGGGAGCACGGTCGGAAGTGAATTCGTAGCTCTNTCGGGGTGTAATTCATGGTTTTAGCATTGTTTGTTATGATTTGAGGCCTCGAGCAAGTCCATAATGTGTTTTGGGAATGGTTGGTATGATTGGTTGGGGTCCCGGGGGCCTCGGGTGAATTCCGGGTGGTTAACGGATCAAAATTAAAATTTGGAAGAGGGCTGAAGGCATCTGGTTGCTGGTATTTTTGCTTCTGCGGTTGGTTGGTCCAAAGCTTGAGGACCGCAGATGCGGTCAAAAATCCACAGAAGCATAACCGCATCTGCGGAAGGGGCATCGCAGAAGCGAGAAAGGGCAGCATGGGAAGGGGCTACAGAAGCGGCCTCTGGACCGCATAAGCGGAACCGCTGATGCGGCGTGGCTTCCGCAGAAGAGGAAATGACTGGAAGCAGAACCTTGTTTTAAATCGTGGGATTGAGTTCATTTCTCTCATTTCTTCATGGCTTGGGCGATTTTTGGGAAGCTTCAAGAGAGGATTTTTGTCGTCAATGTTGAGGTAAGTTACCCCTATCACTTTTGAGTTGAATATATCACTTATATATGGATTTAAGCATGGAAATTAGAGCAAATACGGAGGTTTTGGTTGAAAACCTAGAAAATTTTAATCTTGGATTTTAACCACGATTTTGAGTATGGAATTAGGAGAAAATCATATATTTGAGTTCCTAAGGTCATGGGTAACCTTTGTCTTTGAGAAATTTCGGATTTTCTGGCATGTGGGCCTGAGGGCATTTTTGTCAACTTTTCGTTCGGGGTTAGAAATTGTTATAAATTGGATTGTAAAGTATAATTGAGCATATATTAATGGATTTGTATGATCGTTGGCTAGTTTTGGAGCATTGTGCGATGGTGCAAGTCTTCGGAAGAATGTAGAATGCCGGTTGTGGATCTTCGGGGCGAGGTAAGTCTTCCTAATCTTGTGACGGGGAATTTACCCCATAGGTAAGTTAAATTGGTTATGTGCTCCTATTTGTAGGGGCTACGTACGCACGAGGTGACGAGAGTCCGTACGTAGCTACTATCATGCTATTGTCCGGGTAGTCTAGGACCCAAAAGCATGTTATATTTGAATTAATTGTGAACCCCTTGATGGTTTGAATTGCTTAGATCCCATTTAATTAATAAATGGATTTCTAAAAGAACTTAAGCTTCATTTTCTCAAATTATTAAAGAGAATTGACCTTCCTTGGATAATTGCTTCATGTTGACTTCTTGACTGACTGTCTATCTGTGTGTGTTTATTTTGGAACGGGCCGAACGCCTCAGCAGATTAATAGATGCATCTATAGGCGCGCCGTCGACCCTCGGCAAGTGCACATTTATTTTTTTTGGATCGGGCCGTCGCCTCGGTATGATTTGCGCATGCTTGTATTGCTGTCTGGACTTATTTAAGTTGTTACATGCCTCACTCTGGCTTGAGATCATTTTGTTAATAATGAAAAGAAATCTTGAAAAATATCCTATGAAAGAATTATGTGTTTACTTGTTTCCTCTATGTGGATTAAAATCATGTTTATAAAATAAATTCACTGTTTAATATGTGCATTAAGGATAAATAATCATTGGGCTGTTAGAGAGTGTCAAGTTGACCATCTCGTCTCTACCCCTTCGGGATTAGGTGGGATACTCACTGAGTACACATTGATTACGTACTCATACTACACTTCTGTGCATTTTTATTGCACAGGTATGTATACCTCTAGCGGCCTACTGGGCGTAGCAGCATGAATGACTCTGGGACTAGGTGAGCTGCATTGTTCGAGACGACCCACAGCTAGTGTAGTTCCTTCCAGTAATTTCTTATTATTTATTCCCTGTCCACTGTTTTTCGGACATATGTGGTATTTTATTTTCCATATCGATAGTTGCTCATGCACTTGTGACACCGGGTTTCCGGGATGGTTTGAAGTATTGTATTAACTTTTCAACTTTTAAATTTGATTTGAAACTATATCCGTTAAAATTTCTTAATAATCTAAGGAAAATCCTGGATTTTCAAAAGTGTTAAAATGAGATTTAATTAAATATTTGAGTTGGCTGGCCTGACGGCGGTGTCCGGCGCCACCACGACCCTTAGTGGATTTTGGGTTATGACATTGCATGTTACTAGTCCATAAATACCAAGTATTTTAGCTCGGGCCATATTTATTCCAATATATCAAACTTGGACAAAAATTCATTTTCTTTGACTTACTCCCCCTTTCACCTTCATGAATCTACTAATCGCTTGTGAAATATCATAATCCTTATAATCTCCAAATAATCTTTTACTTGGACAGATTTCAATTACCTTACGACAAATTTAACGTACAATACTTTAGGGTGCAACATCTCGTAACTTAATACTGTGAAACGTAACATCGTAATGTAATACTACAAGGTATACCATTATCGTAATATATTACTACAGAGGGTGACATCATCTTAATATATTACTGTAGAGCATCATAATACTGCGGGGCGTAACATTATTCCCCTCTTTGGAACATCCGTCCTCGAATGTTGACTAGTGCACTTATCATTTTCATAACTTATATCTTCTGAATACTTTAGAATTTCCCTTGCCATCTTGGTGACTATTCTGTGACTGAGTCTAAAGTCTAGGGCATTCCCCCCTTAGGCCTCCTTCTCACACCATAACTTGTAGTCGGAATCCTTTCAATCTCGTAACTGTTGCTACCTTTTATTATGCAGACTGTACAATTTTGACCTTGTAAGTGTGCCTAAACTCTAGGCTTCATATGTAGAGCTTGATAAGATGTCCCTTTGGGAATCTATGAGTATACTAAAGCTCTTCACTTGGTACTTTGTTGAATTTACGTATATTTATCTCACCGTGTAGGTTCGCTTAGCCATCCGTATGAATTTACTGCCATAACTCTTATTTTAATTTATCATTGCAGAGGTCTGCTACCAAATACCAACTTACTCTCATTGCTTATTCCATATGTATAAATTTAAGTCCTTTAATGCTCCCTCATTACTGCTCATATTTAGAACGATAGCCTAATCTCATCTCATACTTTGTAACTTTTGTCCATCAATTCTTGATTCACCTCAATATTGATATATGATATACCACTGATATCTTGAAAAACCTTAGGTAATAATTTTTCCCCTAGGTCTTATGTTACATCAAGGAATATTCGAAGTGATTCCCATAATTGTATTGCATAGTGTCTCAATGTGATTCACCTTATGGGGGTATCTTAATTCGTGCAGCTAGCAAAATCTTTTCTCCTTCTCTTCTCATTTTTTTCAAATTACTATTCAAATGAAGGCCCAAACGTCATCCTTTATCTGTCACAATTATACCCTTATTTTATTACAAGGTCAGCATTTTATTCCTTCTAAATGCTATTAATCTTAGACTCCTTTGAGTTTATTTAGGCTATACTGAACTTTCAATAACTTAGAGAAACCATTATCTCTCTAGTTTCCATGGACTTAATCCCGAGGACTTAACCATTCTCGTCACCTTTTCACTTGCCTTATCTCATCCTTACTCATGTTTCGTTAAAACTTTGTCGCTCTACCGTACTTTTAGCTTGTGATCTATACATATCCATTTGTACTACTCGCAACTTTCCTTTAACTTGCTTGCACCATAGATTTCCTTATGTTATTCTGGAACATCAAGCGAGATATCACATTGTCTCCAACTTTTCTCTATTCTCTTAACTAGATCTCTCAGTACTTAGAAACTATAGGCTGGAAGATATGTCGCCGACGATGTCGCTATCATTCCCGATTATTGGATCCCCATGCTTATTGCCTTTTACCCGAAGTATGGACTATTCACGATCTTTTAGCTTTGAGTATCTCATACGTTGTTTACCTTTACCTTACTTACCTTAAAATCTCGCATCGTATATTTTATCTCTTTCCTGACCTCCCTTCCACCTAGGTATAATTCACGTTCATAACTTGAAGCTCTATTATAATACTCGCACCTCTGGTACATACACAATCTGGTGGGAGCTTCGTACTGACTTCTTATGAGGTTGTTACTTCTTCTAACTGGCTTCCTTGTAGAGCCATTATAGATTATGATTGTTATGTTATTTCTCTTGAACATCTAATATTACGATTGATTCTGTCATGTTCTCAAGCACAATTTCTATAATTTTTCTAGGTCCAACAATCAGACTCCTGATTTACTTGGGTAATGTAATTCTTTAGGTTCCTCCTCCATCTGATCAGCCTTTATGTAGGCTTAAGCTATCTTTCAATATGTGGCTCATAGTATCAGTTATTACCTTATCCTTTCATGGGCGTTATGAAATATCCATGATACAATCTTCTAACAATTCAATCCTTTGTCTATTCTTTGGGCTCAATTCTTTCTTTTAACTTATACCGGAGTCTTCTATGGCTGTATGATTGTCAACAAAATATGCTACCTGGATAATGCTCCAAAATCTTTAGTGTATCCATAACGTATTAACTCGGAATCATTGATTGAACAATTATTTTTGTTCCATCTTAGCTTTCTTTAAACGTGTGCAATTACTTTTCCTGGTCTTTCTGCCCCTTGTTTCATGCATACTTAACTTATCCTAGTTCTAATACATGCTGTAATTTTTGTGCAACTCATATAGTCTTGAATATTACCTTCGATATTTCTCCCCGTTCATTAGCCATGGTAGGTGCCATTTTATTTTGGAGGGAATACAATTTTTGTTATGAGACTGCTTTTACATGACCATTTTGTCTTCGAGTTACTATTTTTAGGTTGAAGCCTTCACCCTTATTTCAACAGCTAGTCTTCTATTGCAGTACTTAGGGAGGACTCTCTGACTCTTGTAAAGATATAGGCTTATTACATTGTATAATCGACGGACCTCTTGATGTCCTTCCTTGCCTATACTTATCCGTAGTTACTTACCTCCACGCCCTGGAGCTTGTGGGTTGCTTCTGAACTGATAATTTGACTGCCTTCCCAGTGGCACTTTCTTTTATCCTCATAACACTCATACGGTACCTTTAACTATCCCAACTTTTGTTTGAATATGTCTCAAGTACTATAATGATATTTTTTGAGGCTGAATTCTCTATGTTGGGTTTTACTATGCTTATCTTACATGATCTGATGACTCATCTGTAACCTCCTATTTAGCCATAACTGGGATCTTCCTTACCAATTACTAACTACTCGTTGGCCCATTCTCATATCAATACTCCTCGTAATCTTTCTTGGGTTATTTACTTTATCTTAACTTACGTCTCGCACTGGCTCTTTATTTAATAACAGCTCAGGCAAGAACCTTTACTTCCTATCTTTGACGTCGTGCTTGCACAATATTCTTGAATTGTAGCGTATCCATAAGATTTGGATGAGTGTCATCTCATTCCTATTTCACTTATTGCATTCTTCCTTTACCATTCCATAGTCACTAGAACCTCTTAATTCTTACTTAATGCCACATCACTCCATATTCCCCCCTTTAGGGGTGTACTAAGAGTTGAACCCGCGAGGATCTACCTATACATGTTTTACCTCTTCATTGTTGGCATCGTTTCACAACATCAATGATCCTTACTCGCCTTGCAGCAATCTTTCTGTACCAAGGATGACAAATTCCCTTACTCGCGAGGGTGACACTTAATGTAACTGGTACATACAGTCCCTTAAGCTTAATTTTGCTAACATTTCTTCCTTTAGGGAAGCGTCTTTCCAAATGACCATTCTCTGAATTTCTCATGAAGCTGATTATTATCAAATCACTCAATCCCTAAATCATATTTAGTTTATCTTGTTCACCAATCCATATTAGTTTCTAATAAACTAGTATCTAATTTTTTCTTCTGTTAATCACGTTAGAGTTGCGAACTTATTTCTCGAAATGAGGATATGACTTTATGGCCTATATTTTTTTATTGTCTTAAGACCTGTCATCTTTTATCTTTTCCTTCACTTGACTGTAAACTCAGTAATACTGTCATTATTTTTTTGAACTACCATTGTCATCCGTGTATCACATCTTACTCATAATGATTCATTAACTCTCTTCTTATCTCCCACTAATTATCTACGTCTGCTGCTTTACTCTGAAAATTCGACCAAAACATTCTTTTGCTTTTGGCTCCCCTTGCTCCATCCCTTGGCTCTTCTAGTTGCCTAACATTCTTTCTTTACTGGGGGCGGAAGCCATACTAAGGTAATATTTATCCCTTAAAGGCTTCCAATGTCTATCTTATAGTACTCATATCTACCGGTACTATTTTAGAATGCACCATCTGGGTGTCTCATAGAGAGATCTATTAGCAAATTTGCACTATCCTTCGAAAATGTCAACTGACGTAAACAATTCATCCATCATATCTTTTACTTCTATTAAGACCCTATAGGGCATATCTGGAATGGGTGCGACCAATTGTATATACCTCTATTACTATTGAATGTAACTCAAAAAGATTATGTTCTCCTGCCTTAATTATAAACGATATTAACATTCATTAATTGGGCTCCTCGTACCCTTCTTCATCTTACTTTGTTTTCTTGTTGAAACTTGTATTTATCTTCTTAATCTCTTATTTTCTTTCACAATAAAGGTGGATAGGCATTCTTTCCTTAAGGCTTCTTATCAGGAAGCTTACACCCTTCAGTACACACATGACCTGCTAAAGACCTCACATTTACTTATCGTAGGCAAATTACAAAAATCCAATTCCTCTAACTTAGCTCTTCCACAATTATCTCTCTTTCCAACCTTCTTTCCAGATGTAGGTATCATCTTATTACGAATAAAATAGAATTTTAATATTTGAATTCTTATAAGTGAGCTCTACCACATGATTAGAATAAGAAGAAAGAGTGACAACCCTAAATGCCCTGTAGCTTCCTGCTTGTAAGTATGGTGCACAATACACCCATAAAAAACTCTACTAAAGATGGCTTGTAGACTCCCTAGGACAGAACTTCTCTGATATCACTTTTGTCACAACCCAAACCGATGGGCGGCGACGGGCGCCCGGTACCTTACTCAATCGAGTACCAACGTAAAGTATCTTTCTTATTACATCATCATATACACTTGACATACGGGCCTAATAGGCCAACATGATTATTTATAAATTCAAAATATAGGCCGACAAGGCCGTACAATCTTTCGCGTACACGATATATGTCTACAAGCCTCTAAGAGTACATAAATATCATAAAGGATGGGAAAGAGTCCCGCCATACTAAATAATACACATCTAAATCATACTAACCAAAAAAAGCAACTCCGAAGCAAATGGAGCGCACCAACATATTCCGCTGAGTTGATAGCCTACTTTGAGGGCTCTCGACCACTCTATCGAGACCTGCGGGCATGAAACGCAGCATCCCCAGGCAAAAGGGACATCAGTACAAAAAATATACTGAGTATGTAACGTGCATAAATAATTACATAACAAACCTGGAAGAAATATGGAGTACATGACTCAACATGTAAGTCTCAATAACTTTGTAAATCATGAAATAATTATAGTATTATGCATATGTGTATGAATATCATGTCGTGCATAGGTACATGTTTCATAATATCATCAGCCTCTGAGGGCATCCCATCATATCATCTCGGCCACTGTGGGCAAAATCATCAACGTATACCAGCTGATCAGGTGGTGGTGCGTATATAACACCATAACCTTTCCCATACCCCATATATATATATATATATATATATATATATATATATATATATACATACATATACATATATATATGCGTATACAATGCCATCTGGTCAAGGATCAATGTACATGAATGCAATGCATGAAAAGTACGTTAATAATATCTTTCGGAATGTCACAAGACCATTTTGCCTTTGAGTAATATCATAAAGTGAACTCTTTTCAACTTTCGTATTTTTCTGAGACCTATGAACAGATGATAATATTATGACACATGGAAATTCAAGAACATAGATATCTCTAATACTTATATGAATAGAGTCATTCATGGAATTTGTGCATTTGCATGTTTTGTTCGTATCGTATGGATCATGCCAAAAGAAAAAAGGGATAGCCTTAATATACCTGAAGTAGGGAAAACTCTATATAATATTCTTGGTGAAAATTACATTGTACTCTTTTAGGACCACAAAATTTTGACAGAATTAAGCTTATGCTCGTTGAAGTGTTTAAACGATTGCCTATGTTCTTGACGTTACCGTATTTGATCCAAGAAAGAAATTTTTTTTGCTTTTTGAAAAATGGCTACGTTACTCCTTTCCAAAATGGAAATGGAGATATGATTTCTATTTTGACTTAAAGGACATTCTGCTCTTGTCCAAATGAACATGGAAACAAGACATTTACTAAGTCTTGCTTGTTTTAATATTTTAATTAAATCCTTGGCAGCCACCTACTCTTAAATCAACATGAGTCATTTTCTCAAATAGTGCCCTTCTGCCACATTTTGTTTGGGGGATTTAATCTTATTCACTTATTTGATTAATTAACTAGGTAATGTCTCACTATCCGGTAATTAACCAATTATCCGTATAATTAAGAATTATTTCTACTTATTTAGAATATTACTCACTTTTCACATTCCTTATACACCTTACTAGCATGGGCACGTAGTACCTTGCATGTCACTAGTCTATAAATATCGGGTATTTTAGCTCAGGTCATATTTTATCCCAATATGTCAAACTTGGACAAAAAATTATTTTCTTTTACTTGCTCCCCCTTCCAACTTCATGAATCTACTAATCGCTTGTAAAATAGCATAATCCTTATAATCTCCAAATAATCTTTTACTTGGACTGATGTCAATTACCTTATGACAAATTTAACGTACAATACTTCAGGGTGCAACATCATCGTAACTTAATACTGCGAAACGTAACATCGTAATGTAATACTGCAAGGTGTAACATCATCGTAATATATTACTGCAGAGGGTAACATCATCGTAATATATTACTGTAGAGAAGAACATCGACGTAATACTACGAGGCGTAACACCTGCAGCGGGTAATAGCTATTTTTCGTGTATTTCTTTTAGTTTCGGGCATCACTCTACGTTCCTTGTCGCGCCCCCTTTTTCCCTCACGGAATCGAGTTTTTGACATTTTGGTATGGGACAACTCTTTTCTTTTTGGAAAGGGGTTTGCATTTTTGAAGAGTCGTCATCTAACGATTTAATGTGTATTGGGGCACCTATAAGGTTCATCTAGAACTACATTGGGTAACCAGATATAGGTTAAGGGCTTGAAATTATCCTACGAAAAAGGTGTTAGGCACCCCTCAGGATCCATTAGTATGGTTCCGGCCAGACAGTTTTTGTTAGTTTGTACAATTAGCAAATAAACAAGTATAGCTCAAATAGTAGGAGATTTAAGTTTAAGTACACATGTGTAAGAAAACAACTAAAAAAACTAGATTTTAAAAAGGATTATAATCTAAGCATATTTGCGAATGTAAATGGGTGTCCTAGGTTTGTTTACAATATGGATCACATCAATGAAATAATCGGTATGACACTCCTCAAAGAGGGGATACACGTAATATTAATGCACCAGTCATCATATCCACATCTACCCTTTCCCGCCCCGTGAAGGTAATTAAAGTGAGGATTGGTCTCGATTCCTATTGCATATTGTTACCCGTCCCTTCCTATCAATCCTGAAGGAATTAAGGACTCCTGCTCTATAAGAAGGAGGTTTTAGGAAGACCCCCAGGCTTAAAGGCAAAATACTAAGACGGCATACAATAACAAGTAGGACTTCAGTTAAGGGGAGCATAGAAGACAAACGAAAGGCTCAAATATACCTCCACAGGTAATGCACATAGACAGCATGACTCATACACAATTAAAGTCTAAATTTAAATCCTCTGCATGATATCTAAGTGATAACAGCAAAACCAGATTTATCACATAACTCAGAAAAGAAGTCTGAATCAGGCTTGCCTACTGATTTTAACGGTTGCTAATTAAACACTAATCACAGAGACGATTCTGGTTTTATTTGAAGTTGATTACCTAAGGCTTACCTAGGCATAAAATAGTATGCAGCAGTTATTCAGAATTATTAAAACAGTTTGGAGATTGTTGTGACCTAAAACATGTTGTTCTACATATTGCAAAGGCATGCAGGGATTGTTACCAGTTTGTTTGAAACAGGGTGAGATTGTTGATACTCCTTTTCATGCGTCAGTAGTTTAACTAAGCATAGTTGAGTGAGCATGAACGAGAATCTAATCATGATATCAATGATTTATATGTAGGATTTCTAAATGCAAGCACGATTACTGAATTTCCTGAGAAGTAGGATTTTTAAATGCACAGCATGAGTGCAGAATTTCCTAAGAGCATGATTTCTAAATGCACAGCATGATTGTAGAATTTCCTAAGAGCAGGATTTCTAAATGCACATGGCAGCGCATTACATAATAGTAAAGTGCTAATTATTAGCAGATTTCAATACATGATTTTTGTAAGGGTGCACATGCTAAAACAATAAATATGGGATCTAAGACCATGATTTCTAATGCATGTATGAACCCTAAGTATGGTTTCTATTTCCCAATTAGAAATATAAACCCAATAACATATTTTCTACCCTTAATAACTGTAGCATGCATATTTACCCCATCCTTTTTCACTAGCCAACCCCAATACTTGTTTACAACAAGTTATTACATTCCAACATTGAAATGAATTACATAAGTAGCAATAAAAAATAAGAATTTACACTATAGGAAGCCCGATTAGGACTTCCTCTCTGAGTTATGTAATCAATCACTTCAAGTGCCAAAATTGCTTCACAACTTTTCCTCATATCTAGGTGTGCCAGAGTTCCCTAAGGACCTCTAAGGATCCCGGGCAATGCTCAAACCCAGATTTCAGGGCTAAGATAGAGTAATTGCAGTGTAGAAAGGCCAACTTTCATGTGTCCAAATTCAGAGGGAGCTCCAGGGTCCCAAGGCAAGGCTCACACAAAAGGGGCAGAATCTAGTGATCTAAGAGTGTAGTGAGAGTTCTTGTCGTAGTTTTGAAAAGGTTGAATTGGAAAACAGCTTTGAAACATCATGTTTGAAATAAGTTTGCAAAATATAAGAAGAGTTGCTCAGGAAAAAATAGTCTTGAAAGGACAGGGGAATAGGAACAACAACAACTTGGAACAAGCCAGCACAAGTTCAAAGAATAGTATCATTTTAACATTCACAAGCAGGGAAGTAAGGGGTTGGGGACACATAGGACCTAAATCAGAAGCACATAGACATGGATGAGAAGAGAAGCATATAGACCAACAAGTACAAAGAACAAGTAGGGACTGATTGGCCTTCAGAACACAAATAATTACTAATTCAAAATATTACAAGGAAATCATGCTCGAAATTAGAGTAGTAATAAGACATAGAGACAGGGTATGGGGGCGGTCATGTTGTGTACTGGGGTTTATTACACATAATTAGTCATGCCACTTAGTGTTAATCAAGTACATTAGGAGTCTATGATACTAACATGGCATACTAGTGAGAGAAATAAATAAGAACTCAAGTAAACATGTTGATTATACTTGAACAAGAGAGGACAGAACCTAAGCATGCTAAATAAAGCAGTAAACAAGAAGGGCCATTAAACACATGAGACATTAAAAACGTGCAGAAAGAGACATGGATTAACAAACATGGAGCACACAGGGTTGAGTTTTAGAATTGAATTAGGAACATACCAGTTGAAGAAGCAAAGTGCGGAAAGTAAAGCAAGCAGGCTTCCACAGTCTATCCTTGGCTTTCAGCCGGCTAGGCGAGTAATTAGCATAAGTAACAGAGAAAGAAGAGAGAGTTTGAGTGTGTGTATATATTCTCCACTATTGTTCGTGTCCTTTAATTAAGAGTAGAGGAGAGTATATATAGCAGTTTAGGAGTAGAACAAAATAAGGTAAAGAAATCATAATTCAGCAATCAAGGAAATTACATATGAAATTAGCATAGTCTTCCTTCAATTAAGGACAAATACCCAACGGTTAAAGGGAATGAGTCATTGAAGGAAAGAAAATTAAATCATACCCAAGTAAAGAGGTAAGCGAACAGAAGTTTAATTAAGGAAGTAATCTTGACAAATCAGTGACATTACAGACAATAAGCTAATAACAATAATTAGAGTCATAAACAAGGGAATAAACCAATAATCAACACATAATTTTAAACAAGCAAATCAGTAAATTGAAGTTCAAAATAATACTGGTTTGAAAAGAGGGAAAATATCAGTTTTCCACAAATAGACAAATAGGCAAAAAATAGAATTTCATAAACTTTCCAAGGGATCTACTCAGAAAACCCTAGTAGAGATGAACTAGGGTAAAAGTCACAAGATACTAAATTAGGCTTAAGGGGAAAACCATGAAAGTCAAACCACAACACCAACAATGTAACAAGTAGATCGGAAAGACTCATAATAGAAGCAAAACATAAGAAAATTAGGGCTTTAACACAAACTAGTTAAGGTCCAGACAATTTTAGTAGAAATCAGTCAATAATACATAAGAACATATGATTAACACTCAAAAATCATGAAAACTCTTAGAAGACGAGTTTTAGTAAACCCTAGTTTAGAAAAGAGCGAATAAAATAAAAATAGTTAGTCAAAACAGGAGATTTTTAACATTTAATAACACTCGAATCACCTCAGATCTAGAAGGATCTGAAAAGAATAGAGCAGTAGTGAGTTTGGGGTTTTTTGAAAAATAGTACAGATGAAGAAAATCAATTAAAAGCTCATGGATTCGTACTAAAAATAAGAGGAAATCCATACTCACAGATGAAAGTGGCCTGAGACAGGTCGGTAAACAACTTTGAAGTTAGAATAGGTTGGGTTTTCCATGGTAAACAACTTTCAAGTCAGAATAGGTTGGGTTTTCCATGAGATCCTCTCAATGAATCATGAAATCAAGCAGCCAGAGTATAGGAGACTGGTGGTGGTCGGAGAATGCACAGAAACACCATGGAAAAGAGGTCTCTACCAGTGACAGCGATTAGGGTTAGGGTGAATTTAGAGAGAAGATATGAGGAAAGGATTCAAAGACGGCACAACTAAAATAATGGGGTAAGGTTTGGGGGTTGTTTGATTAAAAAGGGAAAGAAATGATATGAACCATTGATCTGGGAGATCAACGGTCGAGATTAAATGGGGTAGGCGGGTTTCAAATTTTGTGTATGGGTTAAAAGGGTGTGGGTCGGGTTTTTAACGGATTGGTCCTGGGGTTTGGGTTGGTTTAATTGGGTTTGGGGCTGGTTATGATTTAAATAAGGGTGGCTAGTTATTAAATACCCAATTAAAATTAGATAAAAAATTAATTAAAATAGTTAATAACTAGATCAAATGAAATTAAAGCTAAATAGGTAAAATTAAGGTAATTAACTAATATTTAAAATATTAAATGACTGATTATTAAATTAAAACAGCATAGAGTGTATAATTAGGCTATAATGGCAAAATTACCGTCATTATAGCCAAATTGGCTAATTTATGAAATAATTAAATCCTAAAATGATATATTGATCCAAGAAGCACTTTGAAATTACTTGTAATGCAATTGATGAATAATTATTGGATACAAAATACTGAATAAATAAAAAATAAATTGATAAGAATATGTGAAATTATGAAAAAATACCAATTATTATAAAAAGTAATTTTGAAGACATATATGCAAATTTAAAAATAGTTTTGAGGAAAAATTAGGTATCAACATTCCTCTAATTCTTCTATTATGCCGCAGTGTAAGGATATGTATGATCATGCCCTCTCTAGGCTTCATGAGGAGCTTTCATGCCATGAAAAGGAGCGAGAGGCTTACCCCGGGGCTGTAGGAGTCGGAGGCTCACTTTTTTCGAAAGGAGAAAGAATTGGGCAAGCTCTAGGCTTCTTTAGAGAGAGCGCTCCAAGAAAAGTCTTATCTTGCTGAGCAGGTATTTTGTCTTGCACGGACCCGACCTTTGCTCATATAGTTCGACACCGACTGGCTTACCTTTCTTTTTGTAGGTCAAGCAAAATGACTCGCATATTGGGTGACTGAATATGGATATCCTCGGGCTAAGAAAACAAAACTAGGTAGTGACCTCGGAGTTGCAATCGACCCATGATCTTCTCAAGAATGCTCGAAAGGAGATTGTTGCGCTGGTTGCGTGCAAGTCTGAGATTGAAGGAAATGTTGCTACTTAGCTGAAGGACGTAGCCACGGTGCATTAGCCTGTGACATATCGATAAAGGCCGAGCAAAAATTGGATTGGGCCATCGAACATGCTAGGGAGGAGGCGAGGAGCGAAACCCTGGAGGAGATCGAGGCTAGAGGCGTCGATCTGTTAGTTGAAATTGAGGAGGCCCGAGAGCTGGAGAGAAAGTTGGCGCTCTTGATCACCCCATATGAGGATTCTAGAGATGGTACAGAAAATAGTGGTGATGAAGAGTAGGCCTTATGTTGCTTTGCTCCCTCTTTTTTTTTTGTATGTACTCCCGAGGGAATGAGTTTTGTAAAGATGCCCCTTGTAAATATATTTTTGGCAATGCTAAAGGGTTTTTCTTCTCCCAGTCTTTCCATTATTTTTACCTCACCACTCTCGCAGAGTTAACCTTCGAATTTTGATGTTAGCTCTTCAAAAACCGTACTCGGGGTGACCGGGACCCTGAGATCGGGTATTGTCTTGAAGTTAGACCGAGAGATCCTTTAGGGCAGGTACTAGTGATAGTGAGGAGACCTCGAGGCCTCACTGCTTCTTGAATTTAGCGGGATAGCAGCATTCATGCAATCTGGGAAAGGGACCCCAGGGTGATTCTGTTAGTACATTTCCAAGGAAAGGGTGATGTTAATGCGACCAGAATTAATTGGCCTTCTGGGTACGCGAGCAGCCGCCGCTTTGCTCCTATATATTCATTCACTTGCTTCTTAAGAGGAGATTCTGCTACTCTAAGTAACTATATCTTCCGTGAAACCTGGCACTTTGTTCTAGTTCTCCCATTGTTCCAACTCAAAATCTTTGCTTAAATTTATACCTTCCCCTTCTTATTTTTTAGTACCCATGATTGCTATATCGATATCTGGCCACCAAGGAGAGGGGAGTTCTGTCTATATTTCGTATGCAGTCGGTGGTATACCGCCAGTACCCGGTGAGTGGAGCATGCATCGAGGTTTATCTCATCAGTGGGAGAGGAAAACTTCGAAATGATCAGAAAGGATTGCGGATAGGGAGAAGGTATGGTACTACAAGTACCTTCCTCCGAGGAAAGCATCATGACCTATGTCAAGGGGTTTTTGAGCATGTACATGCATACTTTTGCATCGGGTCCCCCCGACCAAGTCATGCTTGAGCTCTGTCAGAGATATCGGGTTACTTTGGCATAGGCTCACCCATTTCTTTAGAAGATAGTGCAAATGATAAGATATTTTGCCAACAAAGTCGGGATTGAGTTTTCCCTCAGTCATCTCGTGAGGTTATATCATACACTGCGCTATCGGGGTTTGATCGCTCTACAGCGTTGATCCACCCGATCTCTTGTCGTTAATAGCAAAGAGGACGAGGACCGTGGGTGCATGAACCGGTTCGTTCGACATCAGATGATCGATATCATTCCTGGGAAGTTTCTACGTTTTCCTAAGAAATGGAATTTTACACATAAGTGTCCCACTTGTATTTTTATTACTTTGATTGGAGGCGGGCTCTGTAATGGCATTTTTTTATTTCAATTTTGCAGCGACTCCTTGGTTGCCGAACGAGGTCCCTAATTTGGCCGAGTGGTCTCATAAGCTGGTCGTTTGCTCGACTTATGATAAGCGTAAGTGGTAAGATCTGCCAAAGAGAGGTGGGAGGCAAAGCATCATGGTAGGCGCCTGGTGGTTTGTTTATTGAAATGATGCTTTTCTTTCTAGCGTACTAACTCAACCACCACAGGTACCGGAGATTTTTTCGAGACGAGGTTGTGCCCTCTAGAAGAGGAGGAGAGACTGTCGACCTCAGGGTCGAGGGTGATGATAAATGAAAAGGGCCTCCGGGATATGAGGGGGCTGCAAGTGGGGCGAATCTTTCCCAGGGATTTAAAAAAGGTGATTCAACCAATTATCCGGCTTCGGAGGTCTCCATTTTGGAAAGAACATTCCCCGCTTCTGTTGAGGGTATTTCGAAGGGCGAGGAGCACGTGGTGCCTCCTTTTTTTCCTACCAAAGGCGCTTCGAGGGACAATAAGCCATTGGAAATCGGATCAGCCTTTTGGTGAGGCCTAGCGTCTTGGCTTTATTCCGGTCCCACACTTCTTTTTTCATTGAATTTTCTTTCGCAGGCCTTTGACAGGCTCAAATCCAAGCTACTACACTATGAGGCCAAGTTGCGGGAAGCTTCGGATAGGGGGAAATCTCTTAAGCTTCTTTGTGCGGAAAAGGAAAGTGCGTTGGTTTCCCTGCAGTGTGAGACTGATCAAAGCTGGAGCCGTGAAAGCTGCCTCAAAAGACATGAATCCCATATTTCATGCTGACGAATACTCCCCCTTTTATATTTGGAGATTGATTTTTCAATATTTCAGTTGGAGAGAAAGACGGAGGAGCTAGAACGGCTTTGGGGTGAAGTTGGCCGGGATAAACGTGAGTTTAACGAGCTATAGGCTCATGTAGATACCCAAATTATAGCCAAGGAGAGTGCTTTCGCTATGATTTCCAACCTTGAGGCACAAATCTGGACCATTCGTATGAATGAGCCTGCACGGGCGAACATGATCGCAAGGCTACATTCGAGTTCTCGAAGGCACAGGTCGAAGTAGTAAATGTCGGGGCCGAGGCTGTAATGAGTAGCACCAGGGCAGATCAGAAAGTGACGGCCTATTTGAAGAGCATTGTTACTACTAGAGCTGATCTGAGGAGAGCTCTTCATCGTGCAAGCAGTATCAAAGAGTATGCGAGATGTAAATCTCAGAGGGAAACTCTCGAGGAAATTCATACCAGGGGCTTTGATCTTTCAAAAGAGATCGAGCAAGACAAGAGGGAGGAGTATGATGCCAAGTTCCTTCTGTCTGATGCTGAAGATGGTGAGGACTTACAATTTCGGAGATCCCGACCCTGAGGTCGTGCGTTTCTTGAGATTTTGATGCCAATACCCGAGTATTCGGGGACTTTCGTCCTTGGAGACGTTTTGTGATTTTCATATTGCCTCATTAAGGGCTTATGAGTTTGGAGTCCTGACTCGGAGGTCGTTCAGATGTTGACTTGTCAATGCCAGTCCCTGAGTGTTCGGGTCGTTTTATGATGGAGGAGTCATTATTGTGGAAAATGTTGAGTTGCTCTTGGCACGTGAGATGTTTTGATAAAAGGTATTCTTTGACTACTTGGTACAAGTATACATTCTTTTGCCGTTGGGGGCCCGGCTATACGGACACGGTTTGTTAGACCGTTGGGCCAGGTACATTGCTTTCCTATTGGGACCCCATTTGGCATTTCTTGGTTCTTTCGAGCGGATGACCTCCCTAGGGGGATACCCTCTAATGTTCGAGGTTGATTGCAAAAGAAGCCTAGAATACTTGTCGAGTCTTCCTTAGGTATCATGTGGATGTTGCCTCATTAAAACCTTGCCGGTAAAACCCTTGTCGGGATAAAAAGACTCGGTCGAAGGAAAAGAGTGCAACGGATGCTTTAAAACCTTAAGGTCTTCGGGCTAAGTTAGCACTTTGACTACTTCGATCGGGCACCTGCATGAGGGTTAGTATGAAATATAAAATAAAAAGGGAGTTGGTTATACCTCAATGGCGATGGCGCTTTTGATCCTTGGTATTCGTTTGGAGGATGCGGTACGGTCCTTTATTCGGATATGGCCGAGGGTGTGTCTCGTGGTTGCTGCCTCAAAAGATTGTGTGAACAACATGTTGTGGCTCATCTACCTTACCTTAGTTGATTATTTCCCTATCTCGAGACTAATTTTTGGCTCGGTCGCTGAGGAATTCCCTAAGATGGACGTTGTCGAGTAATCGAGCCACTTCCTCCCGAAGTTACCGGCAATCTTTGGTCCTGTGTCCATGCATATTGTGAAATTCACATTCTAAATTGTAGTCCCTTTGTGAAGGATCCGATTGTACAGGTTTGATCCATCTAGCGTCTCTAATTTTGCTGATGGCAAACATGATGTCTGACATATCGACATTGAAGTTGTATTCTGATAAGCGAGGAGCCTCGGTTGGTCCTGCGTTCCTATCAAACCCGACTCTTGTACGCGGTGAAATCAGAGGGCCTGATTTCCCGTCATCAAGCCATCTCGGGGAGGTACCTCGATACCCGAGGATATGATGCCACCTCGGTAAGACATCTCGAGACCCCGAGGATATAAAGCCACAACTCAGTACTTTCCTTCGGGGTCTATCAAGACCTGATTCAAGGCTGAGAACGGGATAAAGAAAGGAGTTCCCCGAGGCACGCGGTTAAATCTGACAGGACCTGCATATCCCTAGCCTCTGCTGGGATGTCATGTCAAGCCTTCACATCTCCATCTTTTGTATATTAGATATACATGTATTCGTTACTAAGTCTCCTCTCCTATATAAAGGGGACTCGCCCTACCTTGTAAGAAACTGTTGTTTCTCCCACAATTCTATAAAGTGCAATAATATCTCCATCTCTCTCTCTCTCTCTCTCTCTCTCTCTCTCTTCTCTTACTAAAAGTCTTTGCTCTCACTGATACTGAGGATACCTTGATATCCTTGGCCTCTAAACGTGTTCTTCATTTTATATATGTTCTTTATCGTACAAACTCAATTTTGGTTATAAGTAGCTTTATTTGATTATATCTATAGATATTAGATTACTCCCGAGTGTCCCCGACAACCCGAGCTCGACCCCGAGGCCGACCTCGAAGTACCATCCGACTGAGCCTTTGTTCGTTTGTTACCTCATTTATCTTTCGCCCCATCGTTAAAACTCATAATACTAGCATCGTCTTATTTAACAAATTAGCTTGGGAATAGATCACGTATTTTTAGAGTCCCATTTAACAAATTTAATTGTAGTTACCATTTTCACGGTAAACAGTTTGGCGCCCACCGTGGGGATAAAAATAATAGTGATTATATTCTTGCTAGTTTCATTACACAAACGCATAGCATCTTTCACACTTTTTCTTGTTCAAGGTCCTTTGATTTCAGGTAAAAATGTATGTCTTGGTGAATAGAGCTGAGACGACCACCTCGATGATTATGGGGAAAATGGTGTAGCTATTCCGATCGCCGGAGCACCACTATAGGATCCCGATAATGCACCCAAACCAATACTAGCGACACAGACACACAGGACGTGCAGCAAGTCAACAAAACTTCTCACGCTGACAGAAGCGTGCAACACAGCGACCGACAGGAAGTTCAAAAAACCCCGGCCCGAAAAGAACAGGAAGTTAGTCTTCACATTATTTTTGAAATGTTGTAGGCACAACAACTGGCCATTGCTTAGTAGCAAAGCCATTCGAGGTCTCCTAGCACACTAGCAACAGAGATAGCTCCTCCCACCGAGCAAATACACGAAAGATCAAATGATATCGGATCAACGGCTGACCCCACCATAGTGAAGATGTTGGAGGACCTTACCAAAAGGATCGAATCGAGCAAAAAATGATTGCAGCCAATGATAAAAAAGTCGAGACATACAACTCTAGAGTATACCATATCTCGGGAGCACCCCCAGTCCTAAAAGGTCTATATTCGAGAAAATTTGTACAGAGGACATTCCCCGAGGAAGCGGCCCCGAAGCCTATTCCGAAAACGCTCAGGACGCCAGAACTCCGCAAATACAGCGGCACCACCGATCCCAATGAGCACGTTACTGCCTGTACCTGCGCTATAAAAGGGAACGATTTAAAAAAACGAAATCGAGTCTGTGTTGCTGAAAAAATTTGGGGAAACACTTTTGAAGGGGGCCATGATGTGGTATCATAACTTGGCTCCCGACTCCATAGATTCATTCGCTATGCTAGCAGATTCCTTCGTAAAGGTGTACGCGGGAGACATCAAGGTAGCAATGAGGAAGTCCGATGTTTTCAGAAGATCAAACAAAGAGAGAATGAGATGCTGCGAGAATTTATGTCCCGCTTCCAAATAGAACGAACGGAACTGACACCCATCTCCGATGACTGGGCGGTACAGGCCTTCACCCAATGCCTAAATGAATGAATCTTAGTGGCCTCGAAGCAGCTGAAGTAGAAACTGATCAAATACCCGGCCGTTACTTGGTCGGACGTCCACAACCGGTACTAGTCAAAGATCAGGGCCAGGAAGACCAACTTGTCACACCCCAACCTCGGGAGGCGCGACCGACGCTCAATCAAGTGAACCCGACTGAGCAAGCCTTACCGAACACTTTCTACCCCAAATCAATATGAATACGGAACCCAAGCCTTTCATTAATTTAGACGAGAATACGTGGTGCATGCTACATCATTGGTTCATTTCATATCACTAAGATTTACCATACATAACTAGCTTCAAGGATTCTATTAGAGTTACAGTTTATGGAAATCACAAGTTTAGGATTACAATATAGATAGTGGACTCCCTGAACACCCGTACATAACACACACTAGTGTCTATGGAGCGTCTAGGATACAATAGATAAGCACAACTATGTCGGCAACAAGGACCTGGCTATACCTCAAAAGTGAAAACCTGTAATAACAAAAGATACACCATATAGCCCCTTGGAAGAAAAAGGGGCTCACCAATACTTCGAGTAGGAAATGCTCCGCTACACACGATCGGCACTATCCGCTATAGAGCCACCTACAATCATAATACGAATGTACCGCCCCCGGCAAAAGGGACGTCAGTACATTTGAATTGTACTGGTATGTATAACTAAACACCATTTTGCTAGAAAGAACTATCAAACTGGTACAAGTAAATAACATAGGTAAATCAAAGATGCAATTTATATAATCTTTCTTACAATTTCCAAAACATAGATTAGGGAATTTCTGTCATATGTTCACCACTGTTCTCAATACCACCGCCATCTCGAGCGGAGTCCGATAACGATCCGACCGGCTAGGTCACCTCATTGGAGGCATGACTCTCGATCATGTTTCATTTCCCTTATCCGAAATTCAATATCAGCACATTACCACCATGTGTGAGGCATGGTGTCCGATCACGACCCGATCGGCTAGGTTGCCTTGCCTAGGCATTACTCCATTCTCATTAGTCAACACCTCAAAATCTTTATTCCACACATATCGTAACAATTCCTGGGCACTCATGGCCACCATAATCATATCGTTTTCCCTTTTCAATATTCATTTTACAAGTTGTGATCATAGACACATATATCAAAGATAATTCAAGTTGCAATCACAGGTAAGTGAGCACATAGCTAGCATGAATAATTATTTGTTTCGATGTTGGCTTATAGCCCAAGTATTTCAACACATAACTGTACTTTTTCATCCTTTTCTAATTATCAAGAATGGTACATTATTCACATTGAGGCACATCCTTCACGAATATGTATAGATACATGCAAATCAATTAATGCGTAACAACAATCAATACACTAACCAATTCAACTTTTACCATACTTTCGTAAATGACAACGGAGCTCAATTTCTAATAAAAAGGGGTTTTAGCCATACATACCTCAATAAAGCTTTCCTTACTCTTTTACAAATTTCCAGAACTCTTAGCACTTCGATCTATTGAGTAAGAATTACAAATCAAATCGAGAACTAGAGATGAGATTGAGACTCTAGCTTGGTTCAAGCATATTGACAAACCCTAGAGGTGCAATGTGATCTTAGGCCCCTTTTTTAGAGCAATTTATATTATTTTGTATCCCTCTTTAATTCACCACCCCCCACTACTCTAAGGTTTGATATGCATGTAGGAATCCCTTGTTATACCCATGAATCACCCACTTATATCTGAGAATAAAAATAAGAGTTGGGGTGGTGAAGTCTTACCTCTTGAAATGAAGGTCTAAGGGTATTCACTTGATTTTCTTCAAGGATCTAGCCATATCTTATGGAGAAATTTGATGGGGAGACTTTCCCTCACTACAAACCATCTCTCTCCCTCTAGAAATGCTCTGAAGAATGCTCAAAATTAGCTACAACACCGGATATATCGATAGGGAGGTCGGGTTAAAAATTAGAAAATTGGAGCACCGAGTCAAATATGCGATCGCAGAATAAACATGTGGTCCGCATAATGGACCGCAAAATGCTCCCCAGAAACTGGACACTCTGACTTAGTATGCGGTAGAAATGCGGTCCGCATTCACATTCTGCGGTCGCAAAGTGCACCGCAGAACTGAACCTTACAAAATTCAAAGGAAAATATGCGAAGACTATATGGTCCGCATTTTGATTCTGCGACTGCATTTTCGATCGCATAGCTGACTTCAATTTTAACCAACATTCTGACTAACTCTGCGGCAGATATGCGGTCCGCATACCTGATTTGCGGGCGCATTCTGGACCGCATTTCTTGCATTTTTCTAGAAACTTATTCTTGACTTTTTTTTTTGCATTATTCAATCCAAATTATTAACACATGCTCCTAACTTGGCACCGTGGGATCCGGGTTTTCGAGTAGGGATTTCACGGAGCCTTACATCCTCCCCCACTTAAGATCATTCGTCCTCGAATGAGGATCAAGGTTCACTTATTAACAGTCTTAGTGTAATCTTCTCCTCTTCACAACTCGAAATAGGTTGACAGTCCCCAAATTTAGTTAACTCCCTAGATTTTCGATGGCCTGGTGCACAAGGTCCGGCCCTATCAATTTTGCTTCTCTAACCTCGAACTAATCTGATGGGAGACCTACATCTCCTACCATACAATGCTTCGAACGGTGCCATTTGAATACTAGCGTGGAAGCTATTATTGTAAGCGAATTCTATGAGTAGCAAATGGTCATACCAACTCCCCTTGAAATCAATAGTACAAGCACGCAACATGTCTTCAAGTGTCTGAATAGTCCGCTCTGCTTGCCCATCGATTTGTGGATGAAAAGTTGTGCTAAGGTTTACTTGCGTACCCAAACCCTGCTGAAACTTCTTCCAGAAGTTAGCTGTGAATTGAGCCCCTCGATCTGAAATGATTGAGACTGGAGTGCCATGCAACCTGACTATTTCTTTTATATATAACTGAGCATATTGTTCCGCTGTGTCAGTGGATTTAACTGGTAAGAAGTGCGCTGATTTCGTGAGTCGATCCACGATCACCCAAATTGAGTCGAACTTGCATGGAGTGCGCGGCAACCCTACCATAAAATCCATGTTAATCATCTCCCACTTCCACATTGGAATGTCTATGCATTGTGTCAATCCACCGGGCTTTTGATGTTCGGACTTTACCTGTTGACAATTCGGACATTTTGCCACAAATTCCGCCACATCCCTCTTCATGTTGTTCCACCAATAAATTTCCTTGAGATCATGATATATTTTTGTAGGACCTTGGTGCACGGAATACCTAGATGTGTGAGCTTCTGCCATGATCCTTTCCCGAAGACTGTCGATATCAGGAACACACAGGCGGTCTTGGTACCGTAGGGTACCATCATTTATGCCCAAGGAGAAATTTATGGTCTTATGTTTGTGAATCCCTTCTTTCAGTTGTGCAAACAATGGATCATTGAATTGCTTTTCTTTCACCTCCACCACAAGCGATGATTCAGCCCTATTATGTATAATTACCCCTCCTTCATTAGAGTCTGCAAGACAAAATCCCAAATTAGCTAACCGGTGAACCTCCCTAGCTAACGGTCTCTGATAGTCCCCCAAATGAGCCAAACTCCCCATTTATTTTCGACTAAGTGCATCTTCCACAACATTAGCCTTTCCCGGGTGGTAGAGAATATCAATATCGTAGTCTTTGAATAACTCTAGCCAACTTCTTTGTCTCAGGTTCAGCTCTTTCTGCTTGAAGATATATTGAAGGCTCTTATGATCTGTAAATACGTCCACATGGACCCCATACAAATAATGTCGCCAAATCTTTAGTGCAAACACCACAGCTGCTAGCTCTAAGTCATGGGTTGGATAGTTCTTCTCATGATTCTTGAGTTGCCTAGAGGCGTAGGCTATAACCTTGCCCTGTTGCATCAACACACACCCGAGCCCGACTCTCAAAGCATCGCAATACACCACAAATCCCTCGGTACCCTCTGGTAGGGCTAATACCTGTGTTGTTGTCAACCTTGATTTCAATTCTTGGAAACTCTTTTCACAAGCATCAGACCATTGAAATTTAACTGCTTTCTGCGTCAATTTAGTCAATGGAGAGGCAAGAGTAGAAAACCCCTCCACAAACCTCCTGTAGTACCCAGCTAATCCCAAGAAACTATAGATCTCGGTTGGAGTGGTAGGTCTAGGCCAATTCTTTACTGCCGCAACCTTCTGAGGGTCAACCATAACTCCTTCCCTGGAAATAACATGACCCAAGAACGCGACAAATTCAAGCCAGAATTCACATTTTGAAAATTTCGCATATAATTGATGTTGCTGAAGAGTCTGCAATACTGCCCTGAGATGGCCAGCATGGTCCTCCTGACTTTGGGAATATACCAAAATGTCGTCAATGAACACTATCACAAAGGAATCTAGAAAGGGCTTGAAGACTCGATTCATAAGGTCCATGAAAGAAATCGGGGCATTTGTTAGCCCAAAAGACATTACCATAAATTCAAAGTGCCCATAACGTGTCCTGAAAGCTGTTTTTGGAATGTCTTATTCCCTTATCTTCAATTGATGATACCCGGACTGTAAGTCGATCTTTGAGAAACACATAGCACCTTGTAATTGATCAAATAATTCATCTATCCTTGGCAAGGGATATTTGTTTTTGATTGTGACTTTGTTAAGTTGCCGGTAGTCAATACACATCCGCAGCGATCCATCCTTCTTTCTTACGAACAAGACCGGTGCGCCCCATGGCGACACACTTGGACGGATGAAACCCTTCTCTAACAAATCCTTCAATTGCTCCTTTAGCTCTTTCAATTCTATCGGTGCCATCCTGTAAGGTGGAATCAATATAGGCTATGTGCCTAGCATCACATCGATCAAAAATCAATTTCCCTGTTTGGTGGAATCCCAGGGAGCTCGTCTAGAAAGACATTTAGAAATTCGTTCACAACTGGTACAGATTCAAGGCTAGGTGCCTCGGCATTGGTGTCCATAACTCAAACTAGATGATAGATACACCCCTTCGTGATCATCTTCGCGGCCTTAAGGTAGGAAATAAACCAACCTCTAGGCACTACATTATCTCCCTTCCATTCAATGACGGGAGCATTAGGAAATTCAAGCCTAATAGTTCTAGTCCTACAATCAAGTTTGGCAAAGAATGAGTAAAGCCAATCCATTCCCATTATTACGTCGAAATCCACCATTCCCAACTCGATAAGATCGGCCATGGTATTCCTACCACGCACTGTAACAACACAACATCTATAAACTCAGGCAGCTAAAAGGGACTCACCAACTGGGTTAGATACCGAGAATGGCTCATGAAGCTGCTCCGGTTCTATCCCAAATCTCATAGCAACAAACGGGGTAACATAGGATAAAGTGGAACCGGGGTCAATAAGTGCATACACATCATGAGATTGGACAGTCAGAATACCTGTAACAACATTTGGAGAAGCCTTTGCAGTCTAGCGACCACTCATAGCATAGAATCGGTTAGGACCTCTCAAACTCTTTGCACCACCCCTAGCTGCACCACGCTCTGCGGGTGCTGGGGCACCTCGAGTTGTAAAGGGGGCTGAAGATATGGCAGCTGCTGGACTGGAGGGCTGAGCTGTGCCCCTACCTGTTCCCTGGCGAGATGCACGACAGTGTCTCTGAATATGGCCCCTCATCCCACATCCATAACATATAGGCAACTTCGTATAGCAGACCCCCGAGTGCAGCTTCCCGCACTTGGGACACGGGGATCTCTGCTGCTGCTGAAACCTCTCCCCTGACCGACCTCGCTGATGGAATCCCCTGTTGCCCTGATCGGGCCTGAAACAACTCCTCTGCTGCTGGCTAGACCCTAATGGC
Organism: Nicotiana glauca; assembly: GCA_026770625.1. NCBI lineage: Eukaryota > Viridiplantae > Streptophyta > Magnoliopsida > Solanales > Solanaceae > Nicotiana > Nicotiana glauca. Next base: position 72,580 of record MU726506.1, on the reverse strand, counting down.
AGTGCACTAGTTGAAGACTGTGCAATAGACTGGGAAGGCCCTGATGATCCTCCCCTAAAAGCTGATCTTCCCCCACCTAGCGACTCTCCCATGTTGCCCGTAGACCGGGCCTTGCTGTTACCCTCTCTCTCCATTCTGTTCTTCAACTTACAGTTCTTTGTGGCCTGAGCAAATGCTACCATCTTCCTGTAGTTTATGTCATTGAGAACCTGAACAAACGGACGCACTCTAGCCTCCATGGTGGGCAACATATGAATAGCATACTTGGACAAGCGGGCAAACTCCATGTGGTACTCCCATACACTTTTGTTACCTTACCTCAGATTTTCAAACTCTGTTGCCTGGGCTGCCCTTGTCTCAGCGGGCAGGAGTTGATCAATGAAAGCATCAGCAAACTCGCTCCACCTCGCCGGAGGGCGCCCCTCCTCTCGGGAGTCCTCCCACAACTCATACCATGAATAGGCCACCCCTTTCAAATGGTAGGCAGCCAACTCTACTCCCTCTATCTCAATCGCACGCATCACCCTAAAGGTCTTGTACATCTCATCAATAAAGTCCTGAGGGTCTTCTTCTGGATTGGCGCCTGTGGATACCGGAGGGTCTAACTGAAGAAATATGTTTTCCCTGGAATTAGTAGAATCCTCTGGCTGGCTGGATGAACTGGGTACAATATTTGACCTTTAGGCCTGAGAGTCCACCAACTGAGTCAACATTTAAATAGCTCCCCTAAGATCCCTATCAGAAATGCTAGAACCAAAAGTTACGACTGGAGGTGGGACAGGAGCATCAACGGGAGGGATAGTGGTACCCTCCGTAGTTGTAGGGACTGAGGTAGTTTGTTCTGGAATAGAAGGATCCGGTAGGGTAATAGCAGGGCAGCTACCTTCACCCGCAACATCAATCAGTGAATCATCAGCCACTCCTGGGGTGGCATTGGCTTCTTGGCCAATTCTCGCCTTCTTCTTAGGTGCCATTTACTGAAAGATTGAACAATACACCGATTAGGAAGTAAACAGTTTCACCGCACGATCCAAAATATCAAAGAAGGGTGTTATTCCTAAATGCACAAGTAGCCCCCAACTTATAGATGTGGTCGACTACACACCGATAAGAAGGACTCTACCAGACACGGCTCCGAGACATCCTAGGACACTTTAAAACCTTAGGCTCTGATACCAAGTTTGTCACGACCCAACCTTGGGAGGCGCGATCGGTGCTCAATCAAGTGAACCCGACTGAGCAAGCCTTACCGAACACTTTCTACCCCAAATCAATATGAATACGGAACCCAAGCCTTTCATTAATTTAGACGAGAATACATGGTGCATGCTACATCATTGGTTCATTTCATATCACTAAGATTTACCGTACATAAGCTAGCTTCAAGGATTCTATTAGAGTTACAGTTTATGGAAATTACAAGTTTAGGATTACAACATAGATAGTGGACTCCCTGAACACCCATACATAACCCACACTAGTGTCTACGAAGACTCTAGGATACAACAGATAAGCACAACTATGCCGGCAATAAGGCCCCGGCTATACCTCAAAAGTGGAAACCTGTAATAACAAAAGATACACCATATAGCCCCTTGGAAAGAAAAAAAAAAGGGGCTCACCAAGACTTGAGTAGGAAATGCTCCGCTACACACGATCGGCACTATCCGCTATGGAGCCAATTACAATCATAACATGAATGTAGCGCCCCTGGCAAAAGGGACGTCAATACATTTAAATTGTACTGGTATGCATAACTAAACACCATTTTGCTAGAAAGAGCTATCAAACAGGTACAAGTAAATAACATAGGTAAATCAAAGATGCAAATCATATAATCTTTCATACAATTTCCAAAACATAGATTAGGGCATTTCTGTCACATGTTCACCACTGTTCTCAATACCACCGCCATCTCGAGCGGAGTCCGGTCACGACCCAACCGGCTAGGTCACCTCATTGGAGGCATTACTCACAATCATGTTTCATTTTCCTTATCTGAAATTCAATATCAGCATATTACCACCATGTGTGCGGCATGGTGTCCGATCACGACCTGATCGGCTAGGTCGCCTTGCCTAGGCATTACTCCATTCTCATTAGTCAACACCTAAAAATCTTTATTCCACACATATCATAACAATTCTTGGGCACTCATGGCCACCATAATCACATCGTTTTCCCTTTTCAAGATTCATTTTACAAGTTTTGATCATAGACACATATATCAAAGATAATTCAAGTTGCAATCACAGGTAAGTGAGCACATAGCTAGCATGAATAATTCTTTGTTTCGATGTTGGCTTATAGCCCAAGTATTTTAACACATAATTGTACTTTTTCATCCTTTTCTAATTATTAGGAGTGGTACATTATTCACATTGAGGCACATCCTTCACGAATATGTATAGATACATACAAATCAATTAATGCGTAACAACAATCAATACACTAACCAATTCAACTCTTACCATACTTTCGTAAATGACAACGGAGCTCAATTTCTAATAAAAGGGGTTTTAGCCATACATACCTCAATAACGCTTTCCTTACTCTTTTACAAATTTCCAGAACTCTTAGTACTTCGATCTATTGAGTAAGAACTACAAATTAAATCGAGAATTAGAGATGAGATTGAGACTCTAGCTTGGTTCAAGCATATTGACAAACCCTAGAGGTGCAATGTGATCTTAGGCCCCTTTTTTAGAGCAATTTATATCATTTTGTACCCCTCTTTAATTCACCACCCCCACTACTCTAAGGTTTGATATGCATGTAGGAATCCCTTGTTATACCCATGAATCACCCCCTTATATCTGAGAATAAAAATAAGAGTTGGGGTGGTGAAGTCTTACCTCTTAAGATGAAGGTCTAGGGGTCTTCACTTGATTTTCTTCAAGGATCTAGCCATATCTTATGGAGAAATTTGATGGGGAGACTTTCCCTCACTAAAAACCCTCTCTCTCCCTCTAGAAATGAGCTATAACACCGGATATATCGATAGGGAGGTCGGGTTAAAAATTAGAAAATTGGAGCCCCGAGTCAAATATGCGATCGCAAATGTGGTCCGCATAATGGACCACGAAATGCTCCCCAGAAACTGGACACTCTGGCTTAATCTATGGTAGAAATGCAGTCCGCATTCACGTTCTGCAGTCGCAAAGTGCACCACAGAACTGACCCTCACAAAATTCAAAGGAAAATATGCGACGACTATGTGGTCCGCATTTCGATTATGCGACCGCATTTTCAACCGCATAGCTGACTTCAATTTTAACCAACATTCTTACTAACTCTGCGGCAGATATGCGGTCCGCATGCCTGATTTGCGGCCGCATTCTGGATCGCATTTCTTGCATTTTTCTGCAAACTTATTCTTGACTTTTTTTTTGCATTATTCAATCCAAATTGTTAACACATGCTCCTAACTTGGCACCGTGGGATCCGGGTTTTCGAGTAGGGTTTTCACGGGGCCTTACACAACTAGGAGCCCCTTCAGACTAAGTGCACCCGAGCAGACTCCCGTTAAAAGAAGCGAGACCAAACAAAGAAAGGTATCAGCCATACTTCAAAGGCAGGAGGACCGTCCCAAGATGCAACCTACCTCGCAACGATTGAAGGATAGATCGAGGACAGGTCTCATCAACAGAACCAGGTTTGACCGAAACATAGCACTAGCTAACGTGCCCCACTTATCAGAATATAACTTCTACGTCAATGTTCCAGACATCATGTTCGTTATCGACAAGATCAGAGATGCCAAGTGGCCCAAACCGATACAGATAGACCCTTCATAGAGAAACTGCAACCTAGTATGTGAGTTTCACAACACATATGATCACAAGACCAAGGACTGCCATCAGTTACAAGAAGAGGTGGCTCAACTAATCAACAAAGGGCATCTCCGAGAATTTCTCAGCGATCGGGTCAAAAATCAATTCCGAGAGAGGGAGGCGATCAAGAAAAACGAGGCAAATGAACCATGACATGTCATCCACATGATCATGGGGGGCACCGATGCCCCGCAGAAACCAATTGTAAGAAGAATAAAGATATCCATCACCAAGGAAAAATGGAGACGCTTTCACGTTCAGTGAGGAAGACATCAAGGCCCTATCCCAACCCCATTATTACGCCCCGATAATCTCCTTTCTTATAAATTCATTTCAGATAAAATGTGTACTCGTGGATCCAGGTAGTTCGGCCAATATCATCAGGGGAAGGTAATAAAATAACTCGGGCTACTCGAACAAATCGTACCTGCCACTCGGGTCCTCAACGATTTCAATATGGCTAGAAAAATAACGAAGGGAGAAATCATCCTCCCAGTTACCGTGGCCGACACAACCCAAGATGCCAAGTTCCATGTCATCGAGGAAGATCTGAGGTATAATGCATTATCGGGCGACCTTGGATACATTGCATGAGAGCAGTACCATCTACCCTCCATCAGGTGATAAAATTCCCGACAAAGGATGGGATCAAGACCATACACGGAGAACAGCACGCGGCAAGGGAAATGTTCGCTATACACGATATAGTGCCAGCACTCACGCTTCCACCCACAAATGAAACCATGAACAGGCCAGGTCTCGCCCCCGGTCGAACTTGATAAAGTAAAGTGAAAAATTCGCGCCGAATCTCCGCTCCCGAGAAGTTATAATAGTCTAAATCCCAAGACATCGCCTGTGCAAGTAACTCTAAGGTACAACCACTCCTTTTTCTTATGTCATTTTTTCAAATCCGAGATTAACCCTTGCACAGACACCCGAATCAGAAGCTGTCCAGACGTTAGTACTCCTGCATAACCATGAAGCCCCAATGGCACATCCGTTGCACTCTTTTTTTTTGACCGTGTTTTTGTCCTAAAAAGAACGGTTTTTACTGGCAAGGCTTTTAACGAGGCAACATCTGCAAGCCAGCAGGAGGGGAGCCCCACAAGATTTTTGGAACAAACCCAGCGGCTGCTAAAAAAGCGAAAAGGCATTCACCCCAAAAGGGTGTCCAGCTCACGGGAATTTTGGAAAACACCAGACAAGGTTTCCTGTAAGAAAAATGATGCATCGAAATGCCGGTGTGTTCAGGCCTCGTCGGCAAAAAAAGTGTACTATTGTATCAAAAAAATCAAAAATACCTTTTGGAGGAGGGAACTCCCTCCCAGAGTAAAGCAACTAATCTTTTCCCTGAAACTTCCCGAAAAATGTAAGAACAGGTGTCGACAGTTCAAAATGCCCCAAACGGCCTCCGGGTCAAGGCTATAAGAACGCAATGTCTTTCAGACAGGACAAACCCGCAAGCAATCAGCCCTGGCCCGAGATGGGTCGGGCCAACACAACAAGGTATATTGCGCCAACAGGTCAAAGGATACTTTCCAGCACTCCGTCCCCCGAACGAAGAAATAACAGTGCATTCCCAGCAGGGATCTATCGCCAAGTGCATCTCGGAATACTCGGACACTCAATGGCTCCAATAAGGCACTCGCGCAACTCCAGTACCAAAACTCCGAGCTCATAAAGCCCCAAAAACACAGCTCTAAGTTCACAAGAAGTGGTCTTCATGCTTAAACAACTTGATTATTCAGAGACTGATGCCAATCGCCATACTAAATCGACGAAAAAACTGTAAGACCTCAATAGGCATGACAAACTGTAAGACCTCAACAGGCATGAATAACTGTAAGACCTCAACAGGCATGAAAATCCCAAAGTTTAGGCTATACATCGCATTTGTAAGAATCCCGAAAGGGCACACCCTCGATGTGGATGCCTAAACTATCACTCGGGATCAAAAATGGCTACGGCCGAAAGCATATGACTACGGTCAAAATGGCTGATACAGCTAAAATAACACAACTCGAGGATGCCCGGCCATCGCTAAACAAAAATTTTAGGCCATTACTTCGAATAACTTTCATAAATAATTGGTTAAAACAAGCTTCCCTACACAGGCAAACAACGGGCTATGGACCTTCCGAGGTGCCCGAACTATCGTCGATTACGACTTGAAATCGAGGTACCTCTGGAACCAATGACGGGTCAAGCAAAAATCTTTCAAAAAAACCTTAACGAGTGGAAAACAAAGACTACAAAAATCCTATGGTCAAAAATAGCGTAAGAGCCATATTCGCCAGCTAAGAAAGCCTACAAGCCATATATCAAAAGGTCTCTACGACCAAAAAATGTAGGAGCCATTGTCGCCAGCCAAATTAACAACTTGAGGATTAAAGTGAGCTCGAATCGTAACTCAATTCGGAGACCGGATCCAAAATATTTAACTAAACAAGCCTACGGGCCACATATGGAAAGGTCTCAACGACCAAAATCATGTACAGAGCACTACCCCATTCGGGAAATCGAAAGGTACATAAAGGTCGATTATAGCCCGAGTCGCAAAGCGACTCAGAGACTGGACCTGCAATAAGTACAAAAATATAGCATACCTAAGGGCACGAAACAAATGCTACGATCGCTAGCCGAGTGAGCCTCCAGGTCACCCACATATAATGTCATTTCGACCCAAGGCAAAGAAGACCATCGTCACCCCCCGTGCGGACAAGAAAGAGCTTAAAGGCCAATAACAGCTCGACTCGCAAAGCGACTCGGAGACAAAGTGCAGGGACCGCAACGCTCGCTCCTAGGAGCCCAAGGCCAACCCGGTTGATCCTGGACCTGTAAAGTCCCACCAGACATCAAAACCGACCTGGTCAAAGACGATAACTGAAGGAGATGCGGAAGAAGTAAGGCTTCAAAGTATCTTCTTATTTCACAAAGCACAGAGGAAAAAGGGGGAGGAGACACACTCTCCACAAACAAACATGTTCTACATATATCAAAAATAATACAACAGAACGGCATAGTTTATGACCGTTCCGAGGAGCTACAGCTCGCCGGGCTCCCTCCCCGCACCGTTAGCAAGTAACGACCACGCGTCATGCTCATCCGCCCTTGCTCGATCCAATTCATTAGAAAGAATAAAGCCCCTCATGCCAATCTCCTCAAGTGCTTCCCTTCAGGATCTGCAACGGATGTATTCCTCCATCTTTTTCTCCCGATCGAGGGCTCTCTTCAGCTCGGCCTGAGCATCCGTAGCATCCTTCATACGGACCGCCATCTCCCGATCAGTGTTGGCTCAGCTTTGCATCGCCCTAGCACGGGTATCAATTACCTTGGCCCTGGTCTTCAAAAGTTCGGATTCCAATTTCTTGATCACATCTGCTTGGATTTTGGCATTATCTCGAGCCAAACACAGTTGGACTTCTAAGGTAGGAACCTTGGCCAAGGCACTTGCCTCCTCTAAAAACTTGAGTTTGCACCTGAGCCCTGAGCTCACCGCAAGCCTTTTTGACACGATCGATATCGCCCTTAAGGTATTCAATGGCCTCCGGCTTTTTCTGCAGCTGATATAATAGAGCAGGGCGTTAACCTAAAAATGCCGAAGAAAATGAAGCTTGAGCTGTATGAATTTACTTGCTCCATCAAATAACTCTCGTAATTCGAGTGCTTGTACGCTTTGCATCGCCAATGCAGCAACTCGCCCTCCTTCTCCTCACTAACCAGCCTAAGAGATTCTCCCTTATCCCGAACTTTTTGAAACTTGGCCCCTTGATAGACCCGTCTAGACATCACCGTGTTACAGGCCTGTACAAAGGAAACTCAATGACAAATGAAGGATGCTGAATACAAGGAAACTGCGCCTAAACTCACCACAAAGTGAAGCTGGCATACTTCCTCAAAGTCGGAGCATACTCCTGTTGATCCCGTCCCTTTGCCCTTGGGAGAGCCAGCCTCGGGCAAAGCATATTCGCTCAAAGGTATCGATGACCTAGAATCAGGTACCCCAGGGGCAGCAGACTCAGACAATGCCTTCTCCCTGAAGCTACTGGCCTGGTCAGCACCACTAGAAGCTCCATCGCCTCAAAGGGTGGGAAGAGAGGTTAGAAACTCCTTCCCCTCTTCGGAATAACACTGTCTCATCCCAAAGAACTGCCCGATACCTACAAGCGACAGATCCAATGTAAGTAGAAAAGAATAAAATGTTGCCTCAAATACATGAAGGCTGAGGCAAATGCAGCACGCGCACATATGTATTTCGCTCCACATCTAACGCGGAGCACAGCTCGCCACCAACGCACATCACAGGACGAATGGGTCACCAGCCTCTGAACCCAGCCGAGCAGATTAGAGACTTTGCCTGGCGTCTATGAAATTGCTACAACAAGGTAAAAACACCATAATTTAACTAACTTCTGCTATATGTACAACCTAAAAGAACACAGCAACGCTCCTCTCACGTGCGTAATTCTATCCCTCGGGGAACAGCAAAAGCTCCGGGGGGATGATATCGACCGTTCGAGCCCGGATGAACCAACTATCCCATTCTCGACCCCCCCCCCCATCTTCTTAATCATTAAAAAAAGGCGGGGATGAACGACACTTCAAGATTAACAGACCTTGGTGATGAAAGGGCTAATACAGCCGGATGAGGTGATCGAGCATAAATTCAAGATCGACCTTCTCCGTAAACAATATCATCATCAGCACCACCCGCCAAAACAATGGATGTATCTGTTCCAAAGTAACCCGATACTTCAAACAAAAATCAAGCATGACCCTCTCGAGGGGGCCAAATGCAAAAGGATACAAGTATACATTCAAAAATCCATCAGCGGAATCCGTAACGTTCTCTCTCGAAGGAAGCACCTACATCATTTCCCCCTCGCTCCATTCACTGTATTTTCTCACCATCTCCAAATGATCCCCTCTTATCAAAGAAACCGTTGTCAAAGCGAAATCCCTCAGCTCCAGAGCGCCGGGAATAGCACTTTCCACCCTCTGCCATGTCACCCCCAAAGTGGTTGTGATGACTATGATAATACTAAACAAAGCAAAGCAAGGGCACGCACCAATACTTCTTGCATCTAGGGAAATGAGAAACCCTATGCCAAAGCAGGAGCACAGCTATCTCGAAGTAGCAAAATCTTGCCAAGGAACTGAAGCCACCCCGCATATATACGAGAAGCAGCGACGATTCGCCTGCCCAAGGTAAACCCCAAGAAGCCAACAACCTCGATGCAAATTGACAGGTCAATACTCGATCCAGAAAGCATCCTCCAATGAGAAGTCAAGACTCAAAGTGTCGTTCGAATTATCTCCATGCTCGAGGCAGTATCCTACGCCAAGAACCCCCGGCCCAAAGAAGTCGTGCCTCGGTGAGCTTTAAACACTGACACTTGACACCAGGCAAGCACCTGGTCTCGTGATCCCCTCTTCGTAAAAAGAGGAATAAACACAGGAAGCTCCGACCGTAAAAGCTCCACGAAAGCCGAGGAATCACCCAAATACGAGCAAACTCCTCAGCAAAAGTCAATCCTATACATTCTAAAAAGGTTATCTACATCAAGATCAATAGGGATCCCCGGATACCCGAAGATGTCCTTCATTCAGGATAATGTTCCTGAAGGCCCCGGAATTCGATGCATAATCCCCAAACAACTCGGAGGGCCTCAATAGCCCGGACCTACCAGATTATTCCAAGATTGGTTCTTGGGGTCAGAGGAGGGTCATGCCGATCAGCAAAAGATCAGAATGAAAGCTCGCACTCAAGCCAGATATCAGCAGCCAACAAATAAGAGAAGGCATTCAAAGAGCCTCGAAAGGAATAAGAAAGTAAAGGAATAAAACAAAGTAAGGAAAGCAGAAGTCAACAAAGTATACTCTTATTCATAATAATTGGCATACAACAGCCCCCGAGGGGTCGATACATACAATTACAAAAGCCCTCAAAGGGTCATTACATACAATTGCTAAGGCCTATAGGAGTATACTCCTACAGCAAAGGAATAGAAGGATGTACATGTGATGAAACCCAAAAGCCCAGTCTGCTCTTGAGGGTGCATCTCTGGTATCGTCATCCTCGAGCGTCACACTATCGAGGGTGCATCTCCGGTATTGGAATCCTCGAGTGTCATACCCTTGAGGGTGATCCTCTCGACCTCCACCTCCTCTAGGCTCCCAGCTCAATCCTTCAAGGGATTCTAGCCGGAGGAGATGGATAAAATGAAAAGGAGGAGATGTAGAGGAGGTAGAGTAAAAAGACATAGCCCACCAAAACCAAAAGTTGGAGATTCGGTGGGCCTCAACCTCAACGACCGAGAGGGACACCTTATCCCTCAAGAAATAAAGAGCTCTAAGGACGAGGTGCCACACCAAGCCCGGGTAGGAGAGTGAGCAGCGGTGTATAATCTGAATGACTGTCTACTTAAGGGGAAGACCAATTACCCATCCATCGCCACCTCGAGCTAATGGCAACAGCAGATACCAACAGGCCAACGGTCATAGCGGGACAACGCAATTTTTCTCAACACATGAACGTCCCGGCAAAGGGCCATAGCACAACTGAAGGAAACCCATCCTAACAGTTTTGAGGCTATAAGCCCCAAGCATGATGTTCAAAGATAGAAAAAGGTGGCAAGAAGGAATAGGCAAAGCATGCCGATGAAGACACTGGGATAGGGAACAATAATGCCAAGGTACCCCATTTATAGAGGGCAGCAACATGGTCGTTGAGGCTATGGAAAACTAACCGACAAATGCAATTATTGCATCCTTGAAAAACTGAATCGACGGCAACACTTTTTACCTTGAAGAATGGAAGTGGTAGAGTATTGAGCAAGAGTCTATGAGATATGCCATCTATCACAAGATATTGTGCTAGGACATAGAGCGCCAATGCACTATCACTATGAGGAGTTTGAGGAGTCAATGGTTATAACCGTTTCCCATCGCTTCGTTCTGAGAAACGCGGAGATTATCTGTATGCGATGAAATTAGAGGGCCTAATTTCCCGCCATCAAGACATCTCGGGGAGGTACCTCGATATCCCAAGGATATGATGCCACCTCAATAAGATATCTCAATACCCCGAGGATATAAATCCACAACTCAATCCTTTCCTTTGGGGTCTATCAAGACCTGATTCGAGGTTGAGATATGGAAAAAGAAAGGAGCTCCCTGAGGCACGCGGTTGAATCTGACAGGACCAGCCTATCCCTAGCCTCTGCTGGGATGTCAAGTCAAGCCGTCACATTTCCATATTCCATATATTAGATATACATTTATTCGTTACTAAGTCTCTTTTCCTATATAAAGGGGACTCGCCCTACCTTGTATGCAAGTGTTGTTGCTCCCACAATTCTACAAAGTGCAATAATCTCTCTCTCTCTCTCTCTCTCTCTCTCTCTCTCTCTCTCTCTCTCTCTCTCTCTCTCTCTCTCTCTCTCTCTCTCTCTCTCTCTCTCTTTTCTTACTAAAAGTCTTTGCTCTCAGTGATACTAAGGATACCTCGATATCCTTGGCCTCTAAATGTGTTCTTTATTTTATATGTGTTCTTCATCGTACAAACTCAATTTCGGTTATAAGTAGCTTTATTTGATCATATCTCTAGCTATTAGATTACTTCCGAGTGTCCCCAACAACCCGAGCTCAACCTCGAGGCCGACCTCAAAGTACCATCTGACTGAGCCTGCGCCCGAGTAGCAGACCCTTTGGTTCGCTCATTGCCTTGTTTATCTTTCGCCCCATCGTTAAGACTCATAATACTAGCACCATATGCTTTAACAAATTAGCTTGGGAATAGATCATGTATTTTTAGAGTCCTATTTAACAAATTTAATTGCAGTTACCATTTTCACGGTAAACAACTTTGTTAATGAATCCCCGAGAATTTTGTCCTCGGTCTACCCTTCGATCATTGCGAGGTGGGTTGCACCTCGAGGCGTTCCTCCTGTCTTTGGTATACGGCTGATACCTTTCTTTGTTTGGCTTCAGCTCCTTCGCTAAGAGCCTGCTTGGGTATATTGAGCCCGAGGGGGTATCAATTGTGAATGTCCGACCATGTCATGGCAGGATACTCGACTAGATTCTCTTTTAGCTGCCTCGAAGCCACTGAGCTTCGCTCATTCATGCCTTGAGTGAAAGCTTGCACTGCCCAGTCATCAGAGACCGGTGGTAGTTCCATTCATTCCATTTGAAAGCGAGATACAAATATTCGCAGCATCTCATTCTCTCTTTGCTTGATTTTGAATACGTCAAATTTCCCTGTGGCCACCTTGATAGCCCCGGCATGCGCCTTTATGAATGAGTCTGAAAGCATGGCAAACAAGCCTATAAAGTTTGGGGCCAAGTTATGATATCACATCATCGCCCCTTTGGAGAGTGTTTCTCCAAACTTTTTTAGCAGGAAGGACTCAATCTCATCGTCCTTAAGGTCGTTGCCGTTCACTGCACAGGAGTAGGTAGTCACGTGCTCATTTGGGTCCGAGTTATCATTGTATTTCTAAAGGTTTGGCATTCTAAACTTTTTCAAAATACATTTCAGGGCCGGTTCCTATGGGAACAGCTTTTATATGAACTTCTTTAAGTCCACGCCTTTCAAGATTAGAGGCGCTCCTGGAATTTGGCCGACCCTAGATTTGTAAGTATCGACCTTTTTATCATTAGCTTCTAACATTTTATTGCATGATTCGATCCTTCTGGTGAAGTACTCGAGCATTTTTATGACGGCAGGATCAGTTATCGACCCATTATTGCTCGATCTCTCCGGTACCTGTTCGGCCGGGGGAGCTGTTCCCGATTCTACTATGCTAGGAGTTTTCTGGTGGCTTTGCAGATGAGAAATAGCCAGCTGTTGTGCCTACAACATTTCAAAAATAACATGAAGGCTAACCTCTCGTTCTTCCCTGGTTGAGGTTTTTTGAGCTCCTTGTGGATCTTCTTGGTGTATGCTCCTGTTGGTGTGTGAGCTTTCATCGACCTACTATACGTCGCACGAATGCACATCTACTGGAATTGGTCCTGGTGCGTTCTTGAGGTTTCGTGGTGGCACACAAATAATTGGAACAACCACACCATTCTCTCTGTGGTTCTCAAGATTATCGTTTTCAACACTATTTACTGAGCTAGACATTTTGACCTGAAATTGAAGATCTTAGACAAGAAAAGGTGTAAAATATAAATTGCATTGTGTAATGAAACCAGCAAGAAAATAATAATTATTATTTTTAGCCCCACAATGGGCGCCAAACTGTTTACTGCAAAAATGATAATAAAAATTAAATTTATTGATGGGACTATAAAAATAAGTGATCTATTTTTATGCTAGTTGTTAAGCAGTTTATGCTAGATATGTGAGACTTAGAGACAAAATAAAGTTAAGGAGAAAGCTATAATCAAACCAATAGGCTAGTTATTTGCGGCTCGACCTTGTCGATTTGGGGCCTCGAGGTCTATTCCGGGGCTCGGTTATGAGCTATCGAGGGTGATCGGGGTAGGGCTAACAGTTACGAGATAGTTAAGGGAGGCTCTTTATGGCTAATGATAAGTAATAAATAAAGGACAAATATGAAGATAATAAATGAGAGTAATAATATCGAGAAGGTATATTAGAGAGCAAAGAGAATGTTCTTGTATATTTCGCGTGGAGTTATTGGAGCAACAACAGTTCTTTACAAAGTGTCAAAGACCCTTTTTATATAGGAGGTAAATTCCAACATAGTACAAAAGGCATTAATTACAAAGATAGGGGGATGAGACAACTAGATGATACTAGGCTCTGCCAACACTAGCTGCATGCCTAGGGGAACTCCCCATTCACATCATGACCATGGCCAACATTGTTCCCAGGTCGGGCATCGACGAACCTTGAGGGAGGAAGCTCGGCCATAGCTTTGCAACCTTGAGTCTTCGAGATGATCTTCTAAAATGTTTTAATTACAAGAAATTGGACCCTTCGATTTTACCATATACAATTGGGATGAACCTTACCTCTTCCGAATTTGTACGGATGGGGTGATTAGAAGATGTGTACTAGAAGAAGAGCAAGGTGAAATTCATGGGGCTTGTCATTCTTTGCCATATGGTGGTCATCATGGTAGAGAGGGAAGGACAATCAAAGTTCTTAGTTGTGGTTTCTATTAGCCCACTCTTTATAAGGATGCAAGTAAGTGAGTCAAAAGATATGATGAATGCCAATAGGCTGGTGGAATCTCAAAGACAAATAAAATGCCTCTCACTACTATTTTGGAGTTTGATATTTTTGATGTGTGGGTTATTGACTTTATGGGCCCTTTTGTGAGTTCTTGTAAAAACACCTACATCTTGGTCGCGGTGGATTATCTGTCTGAATGGGTTGAGGTCATTGATTTACCCAACAATGAGGCTAGAAGTGTGGTGGTATTCTTGAAGAAGAATATTTTCACAAGGTTTGGTACTCCGTGTACAATTATAAGCGATGGAGGGTCACATTTTTGCAACAAGGCTTTAAATATTTTACTTGGAAATTATGGACTTAATCACAAAATCACTACTCCCTATCACCCACAAGCTAGTGAGTAAGTGGAAATCTCCAACCGGGAGATAAAGAATATTTTGTCCAAAACGGTGAATGCTAATCGGACAGATTCGTCCAAGAAGGTTGATTATGCTTTATGGTATTACCGAACGGCTTACAAAACACCTATTGGAATGTTGCCATACCGGTTGGTGTTCGAAAAGCCTTGTTATCTTCTAGTGGAAGTAAAGCAGAAGGCCATGTGGGCTCTAAAGAAGTTGAATTTTTATTAGGATGTAGTTGTTAACTTGACGGTTGCACATTTAAATGAATTGGATGAGTTCCGGTACCATGCTTATGCAAGTTCGTCCTTGTACGAAGAAAAGATGAAATATCTTCATGAAAAATACAGTTGTAACAAAAGAGTTCAAGGTGTGAAATCTTGTATTATTGTTTAACTCAAGTGTGCGGATGTTTCCCAAGAAGCTAAAATCTAAATGGAGTAGTCCTTTTGAAATTGTGAGTGTGACACCTTTTGGTGCATTAGACTTGAAGAACAAAAACAATGAAGTATTTTGAGTCAATGGTCACTATGTGAAGCACTATTTTAGAAAGGTTGGAGATAGCCATGTTGTGGCGGTCATTCATTTCACTTGATGGTATTCTGAGTCATGTTGTAGTATTAAATCAGGCACTTCTTAGGAGGCAACTCATGTTTCTTTTCCTTTTTCTTTTGTAGTTAGGTGTTTTTTTTGTTATAACTTGATTGAAGTGTGCTACAAGGTTGAGTGTGGCTTACAGGAATTGTGGACAAAAAATTTGGCTAAGTGTTCTAAGGAACGCGGACCGCAGTTGATTTGTGCGGATCGCACATTTAGCTTGAGGACCGCACAATCGAGATGATGAAAATACCAACTCTCTAAAGTTTTAGCCTATCAGTATGGAGGTCGATCTAGCACATGAAATATGCGGCCGCACATGAAAATGTGCGGACCACAGATGAAAAGCAGAGATAAGGTTCCTAGGTAACAGAGTGCGGACCGCACATGAAAATGTGTGGGTGCACTCTCCCTTCTTTACCTTAGCAAACCATAAGTATAAAAAGAGGAACAACGCCATTTTACGCTTTTCACTCTCTAAAACAACAAATTGTGCTCCGCTAAATTTTCTTAGAGATTTCATCTGTCCACACACACAGCCACTTTGATCAGTCACTCATTACACAAACTCTACTTGGTATGCTTCAATTTCACGTTAATATTTTTAGTTAGTTTAATTTCTTGATTTTTAGTTCGTTTTAGGCCATTTGTTATTTGAATTCAATTGTGTGTCCATGTGGGGGTAAATCTGAACTGGGTTAACTTGATATATGCTATATGGGTATTGTGTTACTGTAGTTTCATATTTTTATAATGTTTCCATGTCAAATTGTGCGCGAAATTGAAAAACCTAGGTAGAAAAGTTTGAACTGTACGTAATTTTTTAAATCTGCGGCCGCAACCGCATTTGAATTTGTGCGTTGTGCAAATGTTGAATTTAGGGCAACTTAGTAAAGAAGGGATATGTGGCTGCAAGTTAAAATATGTCGACCACAGAATTCCCATCGTCGTAGAACAACATATTTACTATCATCAGAGAGTCCTTACTTTGAGACTCTAACACATGCCCGCAAGTTTAATTGTGCGAACCACAGAAATCTTGTTGCGGCCACACATTAGCCTATTCTTTATCATCAATAGTTTTCATTTTTGGGTTTTAGAGGTGCATCCATTAGTAAAATTATGCAACCACACTTTACTTCTATGGCAGTAATATAAAAATGTGTTGTTCGCGAATCCCCATCTGGATCCCCAAGTGAAAATGTGCGGACCAGATATCACATTCCCTACAAGCATGATCTAACTGTTCTCCCTCACTATGTCCTATGGTTTATCCTTTACTAGCACGTCTCCTGTGTATGTTTGAACATTAAATTTCAACTAACACTCGCCTTTGCTTGATAAAGACAATGGTTCGATCTAGAGGATGAGGTGATATTTCAAAAGGAAGAGGTGAAACTTCTCAGGGTCAAGACAAAAGTGGCTTAACCCATGGCAAACCAAAGACAATATAGAAGAAAGAAATAGCCGGCAAAGGGACAGGTGCAGACCTCTCCGAGACTAGCTCATATGTCCTATCAGAGAAGTGTCAAAGGGCAACTAAACTTCTATTCAGGAGAACCCGGCCGTACAGGCGAGGCCGTAGGGGAGATACCAGCTCAGGGATGAACCGTACTCATTTCATAGCACTTTCGAGGGATAGGAGAGTGTTATTCACGCTTCTGAGCCATCAACTACACTAGTTCCAGAGGCACAGGTTCCTTCACTAGTTCATGACATACCTCATGATGGTCGAGGCGGAGATTCCACTACAACAGGGTTAGAGAGATCAAAGAAGAAGGAAGTTTGGGAGGATCTATTTGTCGGCCTAGCTAAATTTACTAGCTTGCGTATGTGGTGGCCAGCGAGGTCGCTACCTATTGAGCAATAGTTTCTACTAAAGGACTTAGAGAGGTACAACTCGGCAATATTAAGACAGTTCCAGGCATGAAAGGGGTAGATGTGGTTCACTCAGAGTGTAGTGGATGCCAAGGAATTCCTCGTCCATGAATTCTACGCCAATGTATCTCATATAAAGAAAGGGATGAAGGTGACCAAAGTATGCAACCTCAAAGTGAGGTTTGATCAGCATACGCTCAACGCGTACTTGGGATTTGAAGATGTTGAGCCAAAGGAGTATTCGGAGAAGTATGCACTGAGGGACAAAATCTGACCCTGGTTATCTGAGATTCTAGCACCACCAGGGCCACCACCACCATGGATTATTGCTGGGGTTCCAATCCACCGGAGCACTTTGAATTTTGAGGCGAAGGGGTGGCAAACCTATGTATGCAGCAGACTAGACCCAAGCCAGAATGAGACTTACCTTTCGATTCCTCGGGAAATTATGGTGGCTTCCATCATGCCAGGTACCCGATTAATGTGGGTTCCATGATATCGGCCAATGTCTCTTTGATAGCACGTCAGGATAGCTCGTCTTACTCGTATCCTTACACTATTAGAGAGTATCTTACATATGCCAAGGTAGAGTCGAGGGATTTTGACACAAAGGCAAAGGTGAAAAAGCCTTTTGATTGGTATTCTCTTATAGATGCGAGCAACCCAAAAAAGAAAATTCAGCCTCCTACCACCACAGGCCAGTCTGATGAGCTTGTAGTGGTGGTGTCTGAGATAGTTGATATTCCATTTGTTTTGTCCGAGCCTTCCTCCAGTGCTACAGTTATGCCCCCGCCATCATCCACAACCCCTCATATAGCTCATGCTATAGCCTCAGCACTTAGGCCAGTTCCCGTGCCTACTGCCGCACTATTTGCGCTACGAGTCTCCCAGATATTGGCGAGTCTCAACAACTGGATACAGATAGCTACCGCAAATTTGTCTGACTCATCCAGTATTGTTGCGGCGCAGTCCACTTCTCAAGAACCTCAGTTTCCCCCGACCATTCATGAGACACTGAAGAAACTCCTGGAGAACCAGAAGACAATCATGTCTACCTTGGTACAGCACAGGCCAGTGATTGAAGAACTGGGAATGGAAGTATAGAAGATCAGGAAGTCCCAAGATATAAACAATTTAGTGGATAAGCTCCAGAGAGAGGTGAAGAGGGTTGCTATAGCTGGAGATTTTCGCTTTGACATATTACTTGACCCGCACCATTCTGGCCCAGATCCTACAGGCCCATCTGCACCGGTAGCACCAGCTAGCTGATCTGAAGAGCCAGGCCTTGCAGCTAACATTGCTGAGGCAGTGTGTGAGATGTTCGCCAACCCAACCACACCTGGATTCGAGGATGATGAGATCCAATTAGCTGATCCGAAGGGCGATGACATTGCTGGGGACACAGAGATTCCAAGGAGCCACAGGGAGTTTTATTCACCCTTTCCTCTTTTACTCTTATTTTGATAAGCAGTAAGGACAATGCTTGCTTTTATTCGGGGGGTACGTGGAGTTGATTTGACACATTTGGTACATTCTGATACAAGTGGCCTATAATAATTTGATGACATTCTCTGTTTTCTTATTTGGATGTACATATCTTCTCTCTCTCTCTCCCCCTATATATATATATATATATATATATATATATATATATATATATATATATATATATATAT
>MU726506.1:24916-53277 GCA_026770625.1 Nicotiana glauca | reverse complement strand
TATATATTTTCTCTCTCTCTCTCCCTCTATATATATATATATATATATATATATATATATATATATATATATATATATATATACATTCTATCTTTTATAGTTTTTCCTCATTTGTTTGTTTATTATAGTTTTTCACCTGTTAGCTTCTTTATCTTTTCCATATTAGTTATTCTTCTATCACGTCGCTGATAAGTGGGGATTTTAACCGATTATTTGCATTCTTTTACTTGCGTTTTTGGCTTAGAATGTGTAAAGGTAATCCTAAAAACTAATATAATATGCTTACTTGCAGGGATTGTTCACAATGAGCCCAAGTAGCCATGATCAACTCATAAGGAGTCAAAACTTGAACAAAGAACAAGACTGGGCCAAGGGCGTGGAACGCGGACTGCGACAAAAAAATGCAGCCACGTAAATGTCAAATGCAGACGTGGTTATAATTACGCGATCTATGAAATAGAGAATTAGAGAGGTTGTTTTTGGCCACAAATATGAAGCGCGGGCCGCATAATAAAGAGGCGGCCGCGAAAGTACCACTACGATCAGGAATGGAATTCTGCGGACCGTGGTTTCAGATTCAGAGTGTTCATAAGTCATGCAAAAGTGACAAGGGCGGTCTGCACTTAAATTACGCCGAACGCGATGGAAAGTACGCGCTCCACGAAACAAAGTTTAACCCAGACCAAATGTGAAGAAACGCGGACTGCGATTAGAATTACGTATCAGCGAAAGCAAGAGTGCAGTCGCGGTTAGAATTATGCGGCCGTAAAACCTCCGCAGAGGTGTTTTTGTCCGGAAATTTCAGCTTAGTATAAATAGAATTTTTTCACATTTTTAGGTTATGTTTTATTTTTCTGAGCATGTGAGATGGATGGATATTTTATTTTGGACAATTTTGTATATATTCATCTTTTAACATTAGCTTTTCATATTTTAATCTAGTATTATAGATCTAATCTTTATTTCCTCTTTGATTTCTGCTATTTTCATGAGTAGTTAAACCCATAGTTAGGGTTGTGACCCAACGCTAGTATGGGTATTTGATGGGTCTTGAATTTTAGGGCTTGAATGTGTATGGGTTAGTAGTATTTATCGTAGTTCTTGCTTGAGCTATGGAATTAGCAGTTGCAAACACTGATTCATACCTTTATGACTTAGTCTCTACTTGAGAAAGAGGAACTAAGTCTAGAAAAACTAGGCTAACAGGGAATTGTGGTGAACTCAAGAAATTGATAGCCCCAATTAAATGGTAAAACCTAGAGATTGTAATACTCGACTTGAACTAAAATCACTTGTATTGCATGAATACCCATTTGGACTTGAGAAAGCCAAATTAGGAAAAATCACTCAAACTACCGAGAGGTATAGAGTGAGTACCCGAGTGTGATAGTTATACTACGGCCCCAATTAATCACATGATTGCCCTAGGTTCTTGCAACTTGTTAGATATCCATCTAGGTAGAAGTCACTACCCTAGTCCCTTTAAACCCTTGAAAATCAACATAAAAAACATTGTACTTAGTTTTAATTATTGCATGCTATAGAATAGAAGTAGAAGCAGAAAATAAACCAACCATGTGTGGAAGTGTAATTAAGAGCAAAACCCACATCTAGACGCAGATATAAATCTAACTCCAAACAAATTAACTCCCTGTGAATTCGTTCCCGACCTTGTTGGGTAAAACATCATCGACTATCCTCGTTATTCAATAATAGTGTAGGCTTGGACCCGATCAAATTTTTGGCACCGTTGCGATGGAGTTAGACGGTTTTAGCTATATATCTGAGTATTTGTGTGTTTTTTTTTCTTCTTCTATTTTACTAATTTGTGTGTGAATTTCTTTTAGGTACCAAATGTCTCTTAACAATGAAGCTCTCAGAAATTTGTCGTTGGGGGACGAGGTAGATGATGATCACGTGGATGAGATTCAATTATAACCTCAAGCACAAAGGAGAGGTAGGCCACCTCATGTTAATATTCCAAACCCTCCCCCAACTCCTCCAAGGACAGCATACCGGGTACTGCCTAACAAAGGATATGGAAGTGCAATAGTCCCTCCCCGGATTAGGGCGGGCAACATCCAATTTACCAATGCCATGCTTTCACTATTGGAACAGAGGGGTTTCTTCACCAGAGCTCCCCACCAAAATGCCTACAAGCATCTCAAAGGTTTTGTTGATACATGTTGGTAGAGCAAGCAAACTAATGTCTTCGAGGATGCATGGGATTTAGGATTTTCCCATTTTCTCTAAGGAGGAAGGCGTTGGATTGGCTAGAAAGGTTACCCAACCATTCCATCACCACTTGGTATGAGTTGGCCAAGAAGTTCATCACAAAATTCTTTTCTCCAAGACATGTGGCGACGCTAAGAGATGAGATCCTTGCTTTTAAACAAGAGTCAAATGAACCGTTTCATGAGATTTGGGAAAGGTATCGGCGATGGTTAAAGAATTTCCGAATGAGCACATGACCGAAGCCATGATCCAACAAACATTCTACCATGGCATCAACACTACCAACCAATGTGTAGTTAACCAACTCGCCGGAGGAAATTTCATAAACACGCCATATGCTGAAGCGTGTGAAATACTTGATGAGATGGAGGATACTTCTTCGGCGTGGCAAAAATCGAGCTAATGTTCCACAAGGTGATCCCAATATCATTCACCTACACAAGGAGCTCCATGACCATGGCCAAGCAATAGCTGAGTTGACTACTATCGTGAACCAATTGGCCAAAGCGCAATTGCAACAACTTCAAGGGACAAAACAAATGAATGCTATAGAAGAGGTGAATATGATGGTCAACAAGAGGAGGCAACGAGGTCAACAAGTTCAAGGCAATCCGGATTAATTTGAGCAAAGTGGTAGTGGGTACAATCAAGATGATTCATATGATGATCAAAGTTAAGAGGTTCAATATGTGAACAACTGCCAAGGTCAATGAGGCAATGCTCCAAATCAACAATAGTGGAGATCCCAAGGAAATTGGGGAAGTCAAAGTCATCAAGAAAATTGGAGTGGCAACAACAACAACCAAAACAATTGGGGGAACAACAATAAAAATTAGAGTAACCAAGGAAACCAAGGCAATTGGGGTGGCAAAAATAATAGTAATTGGGGAGGAAATAACAACCAGGGGGTTGGAACAACAATAATCAAGGGAATCGGGGGTCGGGATTTCAAAGGCCTCCGATGTATCAACAACCAAACAACCTGCCTCCAATTCTGTCTCAAGGTCCTAGATCGTCCAACAATAATATGGGACGCATTGAATCCATGTTTGAGCAAATGATGAAGAAAAATGCCGACTCCGATGCCCAATTGGCATCCCATAATACTTCTATCCGAAACATGAAGTCCAACTTGACCAAATTTCTCAAGCTTTAATACTATCCCAAAGGGGGAACTACCAAGTGACACGATGGTGAGACCGAAGGGTGGGAACAATACGGGCCATACTATAGTGGTGATTACAACAAGTGGTAGAGGTGGAGTTGTTGGTACCTCTAATCCAGGAAGGGTTGTGAGTGATAATGTTTTGGTGCAAGATGATGATGAGCCAAGCAATGATGTGCAAGTGAGTGATGAGAATGTGAATGAAGAGGTGAGGATAGACATTGATGACAACGTGGAGGAACACAAGATGATATGAACCCGTCTAGGGAACATGTGATAGACATACCAGAAATGGTATTGCCAAAAGCCAAGTCTCCTTCGCCAAGGCCTCCTCCACCATATCCTCAAAGACTTTCAAAATAAAAGTTTTAGAACTAGTTCAAGAAATTTATTGATATAATGAAAAGTTTGTCCATAAATGTGCCTTTGGAGGAAGCTCTAAAACAAATGTCGGGATATGCCAAGTTCATGACGGACTTGGTAACAAAGAAGATATCAATGAACTATGAAACAATCAAAATGACACACCAAGTGAGTGCTATTTGCATTCCATGGATCCAAAGATAGAAGAACCTGGTTCCTTTACGATCCCATGCACTATTGATAGTGCCGGTTTCGCCAAAGCTTTGTGTGACTTGGGGGCAAGCATTAACTTGATGCCATATTCTGTGTTCAAGACATTGGGGATTGGGAAACCAAGGCCCATACCATGATATTGCAAATGCTAGACATGACAATGAAGAGGCCATTGGGGATAATTGATAATGTGCTAGTTCATGTTGATAAGCTCATACTTATCGCAACTTTTATGATACTTAACTGTGAGGTTGACTATGAGGTGCTGATCATATTGGGGAAACCTTTCTTAGATACAGGGAAAGCCTTAGTTGATGTGGAAGTAGGAAACCTCACCTTCTGGGTAGGCGATAAAAAAAGTTTTTTTCCATGTTTGCAATTCAATGAGGCAGCCTAACAACGACGAAGTATGTTGGTTTGTGGATCTAGTGACCAAGGTGATTGTTAAAGATACAAGTGTTGTGATTAATATGGAAGACCCTTTGGAAGCTGTGTTGTTGAAGTATGATGTGGATGAGGATAAAGGATTAGTGGAATATGTCAATTTTAGGCAAGGAATGGGCTTATATACATATGATCCCGAGAAACGTTCCTTGGATCTTGAGAACCAGAAGACTCCACGAACAAAGCTCTCAATCAAGGAGCCTCCCATATTAGAGTTGAAGCCTTTGCCTTCAAACCTCAGATATGAGTTCTTAGGCCCTTGTTCCATTTTACCTATTATTCGTTCCTCATGCTTAACTAATGTGCAGGTAGATGTCACCCTTACGGTGCTCCAAAGAAGGAAGATGGCAATAGGCTGGACATTGGCAGATATTCGGGGTATAAGCCCTGCCTTTTGACTGCACAAAATCATATTGGAAGAGGATGTCAGACCCTCCGTGGAACATCAAAGAAGGTTGAATGAGGCCATGCAAGAGGTTGTCAAGAAAGAGGTCATCAAGTGGTTGGATCCTGGGGTTGTCTACCCCAATCCTAATAGTTAATGGACTTCACGGGTACAATGTGTCCCGAAGAAGGGGAGCATGACTGTGATTACAAATGACAACAATGAGTTGATTCCAACAAGAACTATCACCGGTTGGGCGGGTATGCATGGATTATAGAAAGCTCAACAAAGTAACTCGGACCATTTTCTGCTTCCATTTCTTGATCAAATGCTAGATAGGTTAGCCGGACATGCTTATTATTGCTTCTTAGATGGGTATTCCGAGTATAACTAGATTCTTATTGCACCTGAAGACCAAGAAAAGACCACTTTCATTTGTCCATATGGCACATTTACATTCTCAAGGATGTTTTTTGGTCTACGTAATGCACCGGCTACTTTTCAGTGGTGTATAATGGCAATATTCATGGATATGGTGGAGGACTTCCTCGAGGTTTTCATGGATGATTTCTCTATTGTGGGGGATTCTTTTGATAAGTGTTCGGGTAATCGTGATAAAGACTTGGCACGTTGTGAAGGGACTAACTTGGTACTTAACTGGGAGAAGTGTCACTTTATGTTTAAGGAGGGAATTGTCCTCGTCCATAAGATCTCCAAGAATGGTATTCAAAAATTGAAGTGATATCAAAAATCCCTCCTCCTATTCCGTCAAAGGAGTGAGGAGCTTCCTAAGGCATGTGGGGTTTTACCATCGGTTCATCAAGGATTTCTCAAAGGTGGTAAACCCCTTTCTACAAGTTGTTGGAAAAAGATGCAAAATTTGTGTTCAATGATGATTGAATGAAAGCTTTTGAGCTACTCAAGTATAGATTGACTACCACTACCATCTTTACCACACCAAATTGGAGCTTACCATTTGAGCTCATGTGTGATGCTAGCGATGTTGCGGTAGGAGGGGTATTGGGGAAAAGAATCAAAAAATATTTCATCTGGTCTACTATGCTAGTAAGACCATGAACGATGCCCAAGTCAACTATACAGTGAGAGAGAAAGAACTCTTAGCCATTGTCTTTGCTATGGAAAAGTTTCGCCCGTACCTCATAGGTACCAAAGTGATTGTTCACACCGATCACGTTGCGTTTCACTATTTAATGAGTAAGAATGACTCAAAGGCTAGATTGATAAGGTAGGTACTTCTTCTACAAGATTTTGATCTAGAAATCATAGATAGAAAAGGGAGTGAAAATCAAGTGGCGAACCACTTGTCCCGTTTGGAAGAGGAGGGGAGGCCCCATGATGGCCTTGAGATCAATGATTCGTTTACGAATGAAAAACTCATTTCCATATCTTTGACAAGGATGCCTTGGTTTGCCGATGTGGCTAACTATCTTGTGAGTGGAATTATCTCGAATGATTTCTCTCTCCAAACTAAGGAAGAATCTCAAATGGGACTGCTTTTCAAATTTTGCACCGATGGTGTTATCCGAAGATGTGTTCCAGAAGAAAAGCAATTGGGTATTCTTGAAGCTTGCCACTCCTCACCCTATGGTGGTCACCATGGTGGGGCGAGGACGGCTAAAAAGGTCCTAAGCTACAGATTTTATTGGCCTACCTTGTACAAAGATGCTGGCAAGCTTGTTAAATGGTGTGATGAGTGCCAAAGAGCCGGTGGATTTCCAATAAGAATGAGATTCCTCTCACCACCATCCTTGAGATTGATATTTTGTATATATGGGGCATCGACTTTATAGGTCCATTTGTGAGTTCATGTAGGAACACTTAGGGGTCGTTTGGTTGGAATATGAGTTATACCGGTATAAGTTATACCGGTATAAGTTATAATGAGATAAGTTATACCGGTATAAGTTATAATGGGATTGTTGTTTATTCATTGTTTGGTATGTTGTATTAAGAATGACAATTGAATAATTTATAAGAGAAAGGTATAAGTTATACCGGTGCTAATTACCCCACCATCTGTGAGGTATAAGTTATACCGGTGTTAAAATTAACACCGGTATAACTTATACCTGATTTGCTAACCAAACAGAATATTAAGGTGGTATTAATTCTTATACCACCCTTATACCACCCTTATACCTCATACCAAACGACCCCTTATATTCTTGATGATGTGGATTACGTTTCTAAATGGGTTGAATTTATGACTTTGCCCAACAATGAAGCACGGAGTGTGGTGGCTTTGTTGAAAAAAAACATATTCACATGGTTCGGCACCCCAAGGTCCATTATCAGTTATGGGGGTTCTCATTTTCGTAACAAAGCCTTTGACACTTTACTCTCCAAGTATGGTGTCACTCATAAGGTGTCAACTCCCTATCATCCCCAAGCAAGTAGATAGGTTGAGGTCTCTGACATGGAGATCAAGAGTATTCATTCCAACACTGTCGCAAACAAGACTGATTGGTCAAGGAAACTTAGCAATGCTTTATGGGCCTATAAAATAGCTTACAAGACTCCAATTGGTATGTCTCAGTATCAGTTGGTATTTGGGAAAGCATGTCACCTCCTGGTCGAATTAGAGCATAAGGCCATGTGGGCGTTGAAGAAGTTGAACCTATAGTGGATGTAGCTGCAAATCTTTGGGTGGAGCAATTGAATGAACTTGATGAGTTCTGATTCCATGCTTACTCCAGTTCTTCCTTGTATAAGGACCAGATGAAGTACCTACATGATAAGTATATTCGGAACAAAAAATTCAAAGAATGTGACCTTGTTCTCTTATTTAACTCTCGGTTGCAGATGTTTCCGCAAAAGCTAAAGTCAAAATGGAGTGGTCCCTTTGAAGTGGTGCATGTGGATCTTTTTGGTGCTCCATATTTGAAAAACAAGAATGGTAAGATCTTTAAAGTCCATGGGTACCGAGTGAAGCACTACCTTGGTAAGGTAGATGATGGCCACTTTGTGGCATTGATCCATTTCAAGTAAATAATAGTAACATGTGTCGTGCCGCAACATTAAATCAGGCGGTTCTTGGGAGGAAACCCATGTGTTTTTTTCTTTTTTCTTTTGATTTTCTTCTTAGATTATGCATTATTTTGGACGAACTAGTTGTGAAGTGTATGTAGGAATTGGTTGTACAGTGCAGAAATTTGACAGGAAAAATTTGGCGAAGTGTTGGAAGTTCGCGGACCGCGCCCAAAAATTTGCGGTCCTCATGAGCATTTAGCAGCCGTACCTTTTTGTTTGCAGATGCATAATTGAAAAGAGAAAAAAGCCAACTCTCTGAAGTTGGATTGTCACATATCCTTCAAAGTTCGCGGCCGCGTCCATATTTTGGTGGTTCGCGGTGTATTCCGGGGCCGCGTCCATTATTTCGCGAACCGCGCCCATGTGTGAGGTTGTTCTTCATCAGGTAACAAAACGCGGACCGCGATAGAATTTCATGGCCGTGCTCTAGTAAGGCAGTGGGTTCCACAAGTTGCTAAGTATAAATTGGGGCTCATTAATCATTTTACACATTTTGACCCCTAACATTTCACCGCACAAAAAGCACCCTTCCTCTTCTCCAGCTCTCAAATTCATCTCATTCTAATCAAGAGTTTATTTCCTACTAAAAATTTACAACTGGTATGTTCAATCCCATGACATGATTTTATCTTTTACTTTTCTTTTCTCCTTGTATTGATTTAGTTAGGGTTAGATGCCTGGTATAATTTAAAATTAATGCTTAATTGATGCTTCAATACATATGGGTAGTGTTTATATGCCTAATGGGGGATAGTGTTAGTAACTTTGCATGGTTAATTGAACTAATTTTTGAACATATAGTAAAAACCCTAGTTGTAAGTGTTCATCAGTACCAGTTGCATTTGAATCTCACGGTACGGTCAACTTTCCGCAATCCATGAAGGGTATGCGACTATGTTTATTTTTTGCGATCCGCGATACCCTAGCTTTTAATTACTGAGAATTGATATAAGTTCGCGGCTGCGGTTACTTTTACGTGGTCCGCAGTTGGTCCTTCGCAACCGCTTTTAATTTTTCATGGTCCGCGCCTTTGATCTTCAGAGACTGATAATTGTTTTTGCAGCCGCATTCACTTTTTCGCGGTCCGCAGTTGATCATTCGTGGACACGTCTACATATTGCGATCTGCATTTGTCCAAGATTATAGAGTCAATAGTCTAAATATGACCTCTTCGGCCGCATTCACTTTTCTGCGGTCCGCGATGGGCATTTTACGGCCTCGCTCACTTTTACGCGGTCCATGGTGCCCTATTCTGAGAAGCAGTGTTGCATTTCATCTGTATTTTGTTTAACACATGCTTGAAACCCTTTTTCTGACTATATTTCACTATTTGTATATTGGAGATAATGGTTCGTTCCAGGGGCAGAGGCGATACATCTAAAGGGAGGGCAGAACCCTCCCGAGGCAGGGGTAAAGGAAAGACTAAGATACCTCAGGCAGTGCAAAATCCGATTGGAAAGTTAAGAGCCTCCATCAAAGCTACATATAGAGCAGTTGACCATTCAGACACTAGTGAGTATGTCCCTTCCCGGAAGCTTCGGAAGGAGACTCTGTGCCGACATATGTCCCCACACAATTCCAGAGGAAATTCCATCTAGTTGATGAACCTACCTCTTTGTCTGAGTTGTCTGATGGCTCAGAGGAAGGTAGTGAGGCTTTGGCACCATCTTCCCTACTTACTACAACTACGCCCTCACCAGTTTCCCCTATTACTATTGATGATGATGAGGTCCCAGATGGTGGGAGACGGGATGACACCAATGTTGGGGGCTTGGCCAGATCCAGAAGGGCTGAGGTGTGGCCCGATATATTTGTGAGCGAAATAACTTATCTGAAGTTCTAATAATGGTGGCCCTAAAGGTCGCTCACCTTTGAGAGAGAGAGACCTCCTTCCCCACAATCCAAATGTCAAAAGGCAGTTTGAGGAAAGAAAAACATGGAAATTCTTGACTAGCAAAGTTCCGGATGCAAATTAATATCTTGTCAAAGAGTTCTATGCAAACGTTGGCCCACATCAAAAAAGGCACCACTGTGACAAAGGTTCGGAACTTGACGATCACGTTTGATGGTCACACATTGAATGAGTATGTCAGTTTTAAGAATGTGGAAGTCGTGCAATACTTGGAGAAGCTGGCACTTGATGAAGCAGCCCATCTATGGTTGGCGGAGATATTATCCCCAGGAATGACACCGGCATGGCCCACAGATAGAGTCCCAATATACAGAAACACCCTCAACTTTGAAGCAGAAGGGTGGTCCATAATTGTGTGCCCGTGTCAGCATGACAATGTCCTCCCACTCACTTGGGCAGTTCTGATAGCCTCTATCATGATAGGGTATCCTATCAATATGGGGAACCTCATGTACTACCACATCACCAAGGAAATTAGAAAGGAAGAAAGATCCTACTGCTACCCCAACTTCCTCACTATGTATTTTGAGGACCAGGGAGTTGAGAAGAAGCATTATGATACAAAGGCAAAGCCTAAAAATCCCTTCTCCTAGTATAACCTCCAAGGATCGGACAACCCTAAAGCAAAGGGTAAAGCCTCTATCTCCACTGGCCAGTCTAAAGAGCCAAGGGTAATGGCGCCACCGGGTCCGAGCCTTCCACAACAAGGGGATCTTCAGCTGCCATGCCTCCTCCTTCATCTGGGCCATCTATCATAGTGCCATTATCTATGCCCTCATCTTTCACTTACCCTCAGACTGCACTGTGAATTTCTCAAACGTTATCCAGCATCAACAATTGGATACATGTAGCTACATCAAAGTTGTCTGTCTTATCCAGTGCAGTAGTAGCACAACTAGCCCCAGCACAGCTTTAGGTTCCTCAATCAGTTGAGGATTCATTGAAGGAGCTTCTGGCCAACCAGAAAAAGCTCCTGGACAACCAGAAGAAGATCTTGGACACTTTGGATATACATGGTAAGGTTATCAAAGATCTGGACAAGCAAGTGAAGAAGATGAAGAAGACACATGCCTCAAAGAATCCAGGGGAGCTGTTGACAGAGGAGGTAAAGAAGTTTGCATATGCTGGAGACATTCTATTGGACTTGCTCATGAAGGGGCAAGCATAGGCAGCACAAATAGTAGAGCATGAGGCACCAGTAGCTGGCTAGTCTTAGGAGCAATCTTCCACTACACATAGTGCTGAGGAGATGATCCAAATGCTCTGTAACCCTGTGGTTCCCCAGTAACGGGACTTGGAGATCCAATTAGATGACCCAGAGGGAGCTGCTGATCCTATGTAGTCCGAGGACCCCATTCATGTGCCTGACCCGATGCAGACCACACAGAGAGTTTTCTTTACTCTCTAACCCTTTCCCTAATCTTATTTTGATATTAGCATTTAGGACAATTCTATCTTTTTTGGGGGGTGGTCTATTTTGAATTGGTGATGATTTGGTAACAGTGGTATGTATTAACTATGAGACTATTTTTCTTTATCTTTACTTCTATTTATTTTATTTTGATATGTATATATTCGTTACTTTCACATTGGTATGTATATATTTTTACCATTTGATGTATATATTCATTTTCATTTATGTAAATATTCGTTTTACTTCAAGTTTGTATATATTCAGTTTGATTTACATAGTTTACTTCATAACTTGTAGTTTCTTTTTAAGTTATTAGCTTATTTTTATTATTTATGTGAACAATAAGAATTTGGTTTTCTTAATGCCACGGTTCTTTTCAAAGGTGGATGTTGTGTGAACTGGGTGGCTCTTCTCGGTGATGGATGGCGTGACAACCTTCTTAACGGATTGAGTCCGTTTTTTTATGTTTTTATGTAAATAGTTGTAATAAATAAAAGTGTCTCAGGCAAGCTTCACTTGGGCCTAACATATTTACCTTCGACCTTATGGTTAGAAACAAGTTAATTAGCAAAGAATAGTTCTAGTTGTGACCTTTAGACTCTTATGTTGACTAAACAATCATCGAGTGGTTTCTTGGAGCCATTTATGATGCTCAATCTTAGCTAGGGTTGTTGTGGGACCTCGACTCTATTCTCTTTAACAATCCAATAGCTTATGAAGTGAGGTATTCAATTGTAAATCCAATTTCCGTGCCAACAAGTCTAGAACTTGCCCTGAATATTTTTCTAGAGTGGCTCGACTTGAGAAATGATTATAGGCTCCCCTTGATTCAATTTGAAACTTGAAAACTTCTGTAGTCTACCAATATGATATCCCTATTCAACCCTTTGAGCCGAAGCCCTTTTTCTTTTAATAACCACAATACAAGCCTTTATATGTTCTAGAATGACCCTCTCATGGCACCCGATCTTTCCTTAGGATTCACAATTGGCAAAAGCATAAGTTTGGGAGAGAGATGAGGAATGTGAAAGTGATAAAAAGGTACAAATGAAGAAAATGGAAGTCAAAAGAAAAGAAAGAAAACAAGAAAGTGAATAAGATAGAAAAGCGAATGGATTCAATGAAAACAATGATAAAGGGCAAGGAATGATTAGAAAAGGAGAAAAATGATCGTCATAAGCAATAAAGAGTGATAGTGTGTCTCTCTAGTTCCCCTAGGGAAGAAGAAAATGACTCAAAGAATCAAGAAAGTATGAGACGAAATGGGAAAATAGAGTGCTTGAGGAAAGATGAAACCATCATATGCCAATAAGTCCTACCTTGATCCAAAAGCCTTCATTCCATTCACGCAAAAGACCTATATGATTTCGAGTTGAGTGATCTTGCATTAGTAGTGATTTACATAAGGTGCAAGCTTATAATACTTAGAGTCGGACTTGTGACTTTCCCTTGAGAGAGATGAGCGTACTTCTTCACAATCCTTGTTTTGAGTGCTAGAATATAAAGTGAGATTTGCTTATGGAGAGTAGAGGAGGAAGAGTTTAGATTCCACAATGACCTACATAGTAGAGCGAGCTTCCTTGGTGAGTTAAGTCAACACTTGATGCTCTTGTGTCGCATTAGAACTATGGTACTCAAAAGGTTGTGTGTTGTTGATAACTCATTTGTGTTGAGGGTAATTGTTAGTCCCAATTGATGTATGTTTGATTCACATTAGGGAAGCTGAAATATCCTTCTATTTTGTTTTAATGTAGGTGGGAATTACCTTATTTGCTTGAGGACAAGAAAATGCATTTAAGTTTGGGGGAGTTGATAAGTAGGGATTTTAACCTATTATTTACTTTCTTTTACTTGCGTTTTGGGATTAAAATGCATAAAGGTAATCCCGTAAACTAATGTAATATGATTGCTTGCAGGAATTATTCAAAATGAGCCAAAGTAGCCATGATCAACTCATAAAGAAGTCAAAACTTGAACAAAGACCAAGACTGGGCCAAGGGCTGTAAAACACGGGCTGTGACAGAAAAGTGCAGTCGCAAAATTATCAATGCGGGCGCGGGCATAATCACATGGTCTGCAAAATAAAGAATTAAAGAGGTTGTTTTTTGCCATAAAGAAGAACGCGGACAACATCAGAAAGAGGTGGCCGTGATTGGAACTTCGCAGACCGCGGTTTCCATAATTTAGAGAGTTCACAAGTGATGCAAAAGTGAGAAGGGCGGTCCGCGCTTAAATTACACGGCGGTGTAAGTCTCTCATATAGACGCGGTGGAAAGTACGCAGTCTACCAAACAAGGTTCAACCCAGACCTAGATGTGAAGAAACACGAATCGCGATTAGAATTACGCCGCTGCGAAAGCAAGATTGCCGCTGTAGTCGGAATTACGCGGCTGCGAAACCTCTGCAGGGGTATTTTTGTCTGAAAATATCACCTTAGTATAAATATATCTTTTTCTTATTTTTATGTTAAGTTTTGTTTTGCTAAGCACGTGAGACAACTGGATATTCTATTTTGGGCAATTCTATATTAGAACCATCTTTTAACATTAGCTTTTCATATTTTAATCTTGTGTTATGGATTTTTATCTTTATTTCATCTTTGATTTATACTATTTTCATGAAGCTAAACCCATAGCAAGGGTTGTGACCCAACCCTAGGGTGGGTACTTGATGCGTCTTAAATTTTAAGGCTTAAATATGTATGGGTTAGTAGTATTTAGCCTAGTTCTTGCTTGAACTATGGAATTAGTGGTTGCAAACACTGCTTCATGCCTTTATGACTTAAGTCTCAACTTGAGAAAGAGGGACTAAGTCTAGAAAAACTAGGCTAACAGGGAATTTGGGTGAACTCAAGAAATTAATAGCTCTAATTAAAGGGTTAAACCTAGAGATAGTAATACCCGACTTGAACTTAAATCACTTATATTTCATGAATACCCATTTGGACTTGAAAAATCCAAATTGGGCAAAATCACTAAAACTACTGAGAGATATAGAGTGAGTTCTCGGGTGTGATAGTTATTCTATGACCCAACTAATCACACGATTGCCCTAGGTTCTTGCTACATGTTAGATATTCACCTGGGTAGAAGTCACTATCCTAGTCCCTTTAAACCCTTGAAAATCAACATAAAATATATTGTACTTAGTTTTAATTATTTCATGCTACAGAATAGAAGTAGAAGTAGAAAACAAACCAACCATGTGTAGAAGTGTAATCAAGAGGAAAACCCACATCTAGACTCGAATATAAATCTAACTCCAAACAAATGAACTCCATGTGGATTCGATCCCGACCTTGTTGGGTAAAACTGCATCAATCATCCTCGCTACTCAATAGTAGTGCAGGCTTGAACCCGATCAGTAGCTTATTTTTATGCTCTAATAGATAAATAAGCCTTTGGTTTTCTTAGTGCCATGATTCTTTCCAAATGTAGTTGTTGTGTGAACCGGGTGACTCATCCCAATGATGGATGGCGTGACAACTTTTTTAAGGGAATGATTCTATTTTTGTGGCTAGGTAATAATAGTAGTAGTAATAAATAAAAAGAACTAATTAAGTCATGCTTTAAGAGTCACCCATGATTCAATTGGAACCAACACACTTAACTAAATGATTATCATTAGAGATAGGATTTTAAAAAGAAATATCTCTAGTTAGTGACTTTGGCAATCATCGAGTCGTTTAATTGGACCATAGTGATCTTAATCTTGAATGTGCTTGTTGTAGGTTCTCGAATCTATCATTTTTTACAATCTAGTTGAGTGAGGGGTGAGATAAATTGTTTCTAGTCCAAGTATCCGTGCGAAGGGTCTTGAACTTGCCTCGAATGTGTTTCAAGGCAAAATCCTAAATTTTGCTTGGTTTGAGAAGTGATAATAGACTCTCCATCGCATGTTCGAGTTTTCTATTTCCAACCAATGTCGTTGTCCCTAGTCAACCCCTTTGATCCTATAGACTTTCTCATTTGATAACTATTTTACAAGTCTTTACCCGTATTGTCGTGGCCCTCTCTTGGTACTCGAGCTTTTCTTAGCACTCTTGTGAAATAAATGGCTTAAAATGTAAGTTTGGGGGAGATATGAGGAATTTGAAAAAGGTATTAAGGCACAAAAAGAAAAAAAGAAATAATCTCTATGAGAAGAGAAGGCAAGAAAAGAAAAGAACAAAAAAAAAAATGCAAAAGGTGAATAAGTAAAAGGGTTGTTGGATTCAAAAAGAGGTAATGATCCCACACATTGAGAATTTAAAAGGGGAGAAAAATAAGGAAATGATCAAGAAAGAGTGATGTTAAGTCTATCTATTCCCCTATGAAAAGAAACTGCCTCTAAGAATTGGCAATTGTGAGCCGAGAAATAAAAGATGGAGTGCTTAAGGAAAGGTGTAATCACTTATCCATACGGCATCCTACCCTAACCCAAAAGTCTTAATTACATCCCGAAATAAGTCCTACTTGATTTCAAACCGAGTGAGCTTACATAGTGGTGATCTACATAAGGGAAAAGCCTATGGTACTTGAAGTAGTACTTGTGATATTCTCTTGTGAGAGATAAGTGAGCCTTTCATGAAACTTCGGATTTAGTGCGAACTTCTTGAGTGAGCTTGGCAAATGGAAAGTAGAGGAGGAAGAGTTTGGAGTCCACCATGGCCTACATAATAGAACAAGAGTCCTTGATAAGTAAAGTCAATTCTTGAAGCTCAAATGTCACATTAGAACTATAAGTGCACGAATATGTGACTTGTCATCTTTTTCATAATGCATAAGTAGTGTGCGTAATTGTTGGTCCCAACTGACATGTGAATGGCTCACCTTTGACTCGCCAAAATGACCCTTAACTTTAGAAGGTGGGAACTAATTTATTTCCTTTAGAACAAGTAAAGACTAAAGTTTGGGGAGGTTGATAAGTAGTCAAATAGGGATTTTGACTACTTATTAACACCTTTTTGCTCGTGTCTTAGTCCGAAAGTCAATATATTCCAAAATTGATGAAATATGAAAATCACAGGAATGTTAGAAGTTTGGTCTCCCATGATGGAATCCAACTCAAAAAGGAGTGTTCTGAAGCACAAGGCAATAAAAGGCGCAGAAGCAAAGAAGTGTAGTTCACATAAGAAATTGCAGACTGCAGAATTCCATCTACGACCGCAAACCAAGCTAAAGAAACCAACAGGATTTTGACAAATGTGCGGACTGCATATGAATTGTGCCATCACAAAATAGGGTATGCACTGACAAATAGTCAAGTTCAGAGAGTATACAGATGACCAAGTTCTGATGCCTTACTGAAGTGCGGAACGCACAAGAATTTTGCGGCCGCAGAACCGCCAATGGACATTTTTATCACCAAAGTTTGGCCCATTATAAGTTGACAAGTTTCACAAATTTAGGTCAAGTTTTGAAAAAAAAAATTGTTGTAGTCGTTACCCTTTACTACTTTAGGAAGTTTGTAACAATTTTAGTGCATTAACAATATCTTTTACCATTTTAATCTTTAAATATGAGTTTAATTAGCTTTTCTTATTTATTTTCCTTAATTTCCATCATGAGTAGCTAGATTCTTACTAGGGTTATAACCCAACCCTAGTGTGTAAATTTTATGTATATTTAATTTAATACTTATTTATGATTGGGTGTTGATTATTTAGCCTAGTTTATGCTTCAATTTTAAAATTAATGGTTGTAAACATTGATTCATCCTTTTTGACTTAGTCTCTACTTGAGAAAGAACCTACTCTAGGATATCTTGGTTAACAATGAATTGGGCTAATTGAAAGATTAATTAGCCTAATTAAAGGGTTCAAATTAGAGAAAGTAAGAACCCGACTTAAGCTCATATCAACTATTTGGTATGATACCCATTTGGACTTGAGAAAGTCAAATTGCGCAAAATTACTCTTTGACCGAGAGGTATTGAGTGGGTAATATAGAGTTGAGAGCTATAATACATCCCAATCACCAAAACAAGTATTAACATCTTTATCCCATTAGGCGAACACCTAGGTTGTAGTCACATCCCTAGGCTTTTAATCTATTTGAAAAAACATCAAAAAAAATCATTAGTTTCTAGTTTCTTTCTATAGTTTGCATTTATTAGAGTAACAATATAAGTAGAAATCAAAATAGTGTTGTGGAAGTACAAATTTGGTTAGTTCATTCACTCTCATCAATACATACTCCTAACATCCCTTATAATTTCATGTGGATTCGCGACTCATAGTTTGGTAATTTATATTGCATATGATCGTATCATATCTCTTATCAAGGTGTGTTGTGGATGTCATCAGTTGTCCTCTCTTATTTACCTCATTCAAGTTTGTATTGGTTGCCTTCTCCTCAACAATGTTTTTTCCTTTGGTGTTTCCTTCTCTTTCTTCTTTTTTTCATGACTTTTCTACATTGGATTATGGAGTACCCAAGCAATCTATAATGTCTACAAACTTTAGCAATATTTTCACACTCCAATTTTTGAGTAAATCCTTTAGTGGATTAGATTCATCCTCTGACCCCACCTAGACAGAGTTCAGTTTTGGCTTGGTGGGATTAATATCCTCTCTAACCTTAGCCATACTTGGTCAAGTTTTGTGGTCTGTAGACAAACCCATAGATAGGGGAGTTCTAATGTGACTAACTTTTTGCGTAAAATAATGCCAAGTACGGCAGTGAAAGGAAAGTTCAGGAAGGAGCACCCGTACTGAAACTATAGGTGAATCCTCTTCTGGCTTAAAATTAGGTGAACATTCTCTAGAAATGTTTGTTGACCATCGATTTCTATAGAGAATCTATACCAAACATTTTTGAACTGACCTTCATTAGAGAAATTCAGAAATACAGTACAAATATCATACACCCTTATTTTGACATTACCTTTGACTGTGATTTCTTTAGCAAACTTAGATCAAATTCTTTCTATTTGAGCTCGAGTTCGTAAAAACTTACCCACAATAGTGAGCCTACATTCTTCTGAAATGACTATAGAGTAATCCGAGATTTTGAAAATGATCGATGGGATTTCATTATGAGTGGAGTATCGAGCTTTCACATCTAAATTCCCATGGCGAGTTTTGTTAGGGATCGGGATCGATGAAGTTTTTAGAGCAACAACACAAATAAAAGTAGGATTCTCGGATTCTCAGTAGTAGGTTTAATATTCTCAGTTAGAGGCGCCATATTAATACCAATCAGCGCTCTACATGGGATGGTGCGTGAGCACCATACCCCCAGTAGAGAGAGTTAAGTTGTTGTTGTGAGGGAGTTGTTTGTCGCGACCCTAAACCCAGATCCGGTCGTGATGGCGCCTCTCATGAAGACAAGGCCAGCCGATACACTCCCAATTAATTTTAAGCAATTAAAATAATACGAATTAAGTCTTTAACGTAATAATAAACCTAAAATAAGATGAAACAGTGCAATTGTGGAATATACATAGCCCGACATCGGGGTGTCACCAGTCATAAGCATCTATCATAAAAACTACAAGTCTAAAAGAGTCTACACAACTATTACATAACTAAAACTTGAGAAAATAAGATAGAGGGAGAAGCACTAGGCTGCGAAACGCCGAACAGCTACCTAGTGAATCTCCAAAGTCTGCTAGAAGCTCTCAACCCTCGCAAGCAGGACCTGAAGTACATGAATCTGCACATGGGGTGCAGGGAGTAAAGTGAGTACTCCAACTCAATCAGTAATAATAATAAATGCAGACTGAGCAATAAGAAGTCACGTAAAGGCACATCAACAGGCTATAAAGAAGCAGTAAAAAACCAGTAAAAGCAATGAATTTGTGAAAATATGCCAAGTCACTTTAGTTCAGTTTAAGCTTCTTTAGAATGCATTTTCAACAGTTAAGCAAGTAAATGACAGGCAACTAGCAAATATAAACACATAAAGAATTCGCCCCTCGGGCACAATGCCAATAAAATCGGCCCCTCGGGCAACATATGGAATAATACCAACCCCTCGGGCTATATCTCAAATCATTATGGGTACTCACGCTTACTGGGGGTGTGCTGACTCCTGGAGGGGCCCCTTATGGCCCAAGCGCAATATCAAGCCATCTTATGGAATAATAATATATTCTCTCGGCCTCATATCAACAAGCCACCTCTTGGCATACAAATCTCAGACTCTCGGCCTCATAATCATAATCACTGTATCCTCACTACATAGGCCCTCGGCCTTACTCAGTCAGAATCTAGTAAGCTACTCGGGCAACAGTAAAACACAAAGCTCATCCCAAATTATCATTTAAAAATATCGTTTAATGTATTAAAACAGAGTAAACATGGATGAGCTATGAAAACAGTAGACTTTAGCATGACTGAGTATAGGTATAAAATCAAAACAGTAAGGAAATATCAGTAAAAATCCCCTAAGAGTTCAAATAGTTGGCAAAAGGCCCAAATATGGCATTCCGCCCAAAACATGATGATAGCAAACAGTTTTTATTCAAATACGTGGTAAAACAGCCATTCGGGACAAACTAAGTCACAATCCCCAAGGATGCACGACCCCAGACTCGTCGTCTAGTGTGTACGTCACCTCAATATAGCATAACGATGTGTAATTCGGGGTTTCATACCCTCAGGACAACATTTACAATTATTACTCACCTCAATCTAGTCCAAACTCTAGCCCACGATGCCTTTGCCCCTCGAATCGGCCTCAATTCGCATTGAGTCTATCAAAAATAGAATCACGACGTCAAAATATGCTAAGGGAACAAAGCCTATGCGAAAATAATTAATTTACAACATAAATCCAAAAATTATCAAAACCCAACCCCCGGGTCCACGTTTTGGAATTCGATAAAATTTACATCATTAGATTCCATATCTCCCCACGAATTCATACATATCAAAAGTTCTGAAATTCGACCACAAAGGGTCCTTCCAATCCTCAATCAAAGGCCTAAGTTTCCAAGCCCTAGTTTCCTCCATGTTTAACCTTAATTTCCCCTAATTATAGCTCTAATCCGTGAAATAATACTATAGAAACGAGTTTTAATGATCCAAAACCTTACCTCAATGAAGTCTCCTCGAATTCTCTCTTCAAAACCGCCCAAAACTCCAGAATTCACGTTAAAAAATGGTGAAACCCTATGAAAATCGCGAAGGAAGGATTATATACATTCTGATCCAGGCTTTTCACATTTGTGGTCCATCCACTGCATTTGTGGTACCGCTTATGCGGTCCAAGGAACCGCATCTGCAGTTTTCACTTACTCGACCAAAATCCACATTTACGATGCACCGCCCACACCTGTGCCACTGCAAGGGCGGTTCCTCAACCGCTTCTGCAGTTCCTGCCATTCCTAGGCTCTTCTGCTTCTACGACTGGTCTCCCGCATCTGTGGCGTCGCACCTGCAATCCTTCAACTGTAGATGCGATTATGACAGCAACAAAATGGCTTCAGCTCTCAAACTCAACTCCATACCTTTTGTCAATCATCCGAAATCACCCCGAGACCCCCGAAACCTCAACCAAAAGCACCAACAAGTCTTATACTACCATCCAAACTTATACCAATCTTCAAAACACCTCAAATAACATCAAATCAACCAAAACACATCGGATTCAAGCCTAAGGTTCTAAAATCTTTCAAATTTTGCTTTCAATCAAAAAGTATACCTAACCACGTCCGAATGACACACACATTCTAAATGACACAACTGACCTACTGCAACTCCGGAAATTCCATTCCTACCCCTATATCAAAATCTCACCTATGAACCGGAAAATGCAAAAATTCAAGTTTCGCCAATTCAAGCCTAAATCTACTACGGACCTCCAAATTACATTCCGATCACGCTCCTAAGTCCCAAATTGCCTAACGGAGCTAACCAAATCATAAAAATCCAAATCTGAGATCAAATACTAAAAATTTAAGAATGAGTCAAACCTTTCAAATTTTAAGCTTCAAATTGAGAACTGTTCTTCCAAATTCGTTCCAATTACCCTGAAAACCAAAACCAACAATTTATATAAGTCACAATGCATAATACGGGGCTAGTCATGCCCGAGAACTGGCGAGCAAAGTGCAAAAGCTCAAAATGATCGGTCGGGTCATTACATCCTCCCGCACTTAAACATACGTTCATCCTCGAACGTGCCCATAGTTGTTCCAAAAGCCAACAAGTTGTTGTATAACCTTATTATGCAGATACCCAGGGGTGATCCCACGTCGCTGTATCTCATATAGGTCGGGTAACACAATGTAACTGAAATTTCGCAATCCAACCTAGCCCATAAACCTAAGAACCCCATTTCCACTCCTGAAATCACCTACAAGATCATAATCCCATATCTATACTCTGAATAATCCTGAACCAGCTGTAATAACACATACCTATAACCTCAGGTGCAATTACATGATATACTACATAACTCAAACACTTGTAGCGATAACTTCTAATTACAGCAGCTGCACACAACAACCGAATATCGATAGTAAATCTATTATCAACTAAAGTCTCATTCCAACACTTTCATATACTGCCAATGATAAATGAAACACATAGAAAGTCATAACCATTCCTCATATCAACCATTTGTGAAGCCACTTAATCCTTTGGCAAGGACCATAGCAAATTTCTGAGCCAAACCTCGATATTATCCTCCCAACACGCTGAAACCGAATCCGTTTGTGTACATTATAGATCCTCACAATCTCATCTAATTTCAACACAACTACTCAGGTGACATGACACATCAATACAATCTACAGCCACAACTCGTGCAATCTGTGCACCAATAAACAACAATCAGAACGCACTCAAATTATTAAAAATGACTCAATAAAAGAATTGTACCGTAAGCTCACTAGTGCCACCACAACACAATGTTGAGAACCCGTCACACATCATAGAAACAGAATGTCAGGCCCCAAGTTCAAGGGACATGACCGGCGCTCGACCGGGTATCCCCAGTCAAGCAGACCTGGGTGCCTGTTCAGCCCCACGTGTTACCCCGCATTTTTCAATACTAATTAACCAAGTGAATAGCCATTTATAAAAGAAACACTTTTTACAAGACATACATACATAGTAGTCCTTTGCGTGGTTTACAACTTACATCGCCCAAACATACAAAATACATATTTACATAAGTTCATAACCCACTTTCCTATCTACGGAGCCTCTAAAGATGAAAAGGGATAATATAGTACTTGCCGATAACAAGACTCTAGCTATACCTTTTTACAAATACCAAAACAAGATCCCAAAAGGAAAGAATAGAAGCGACGTGAGCCACGCAGGGCCCCAGAAGGAAAGGGGCTCACCAATTCAGTTGACAAGAAGTGATGAGGAGCTACGGTCGATGGACTGGAGTACCTGCTATAGATCCACCTACAATCATGACACGAATGTAGCGCCCCCGGTAAAAGGGACGTCAGTACACTTGAATTGCACTGGTATTTATGAACAAACTTTACCCTAAGAAACTCAAACCATACGCAAGCAGGAAGCAGTAATAGAGTCAATAATCAAATACAAATGAAAGGAACAATCAATCCAAACAAGTTTACAATTTCTCCTGTTTCCCCTTTCAACATTTCCACATCAATGATTTCAAGCTTTCTCATATTTTCATTTCAATAGTGATTTCGATCACTTTTCCACCCTTATTACCTCGGCCACCCTTATCACCACAACCCACACCTTATTACTTCGTGTT
Organism: Nicotiana glauca; assembly: GCA_026770625.1. Lineage (NCBI taxonomy): Eukaryota > Viridiplantae > Streptophyta > Magnoliopsida > Solanales > Solanaceae > Nicotiana > Nicotiana glauca. The sequence continues at coordinate 30,420 of MU726506.1, read as the reverse complement.
ACGGCGCGCAACCTGATCCCACCGAACAAATCACAATTCACAAATAGCCCAACAATTCACAAAGATCAGTAACAAAACTTCTTTAGGAAATAACAACAACAATTCACATAGAACAACAACAATAATTCTCAAAGAGCAACTCCACAATTCACAAGAATTTCTGTAGCCATCAATACCATTTCCCTCATATTCAACAATCCATGAAATAGGCCATTTTGTCTTAACACCCATGAGACAACCAAAATTCACAAATAGTGCACATAAATAACACGTACCAATTTCTCGTACTTTAAACAAGGTGAATTTACAAAGGTTAAAGTTAGCCATACATACCTCGTTTAAGCTTTCCTTAACTTATTACGATGTTTCGGAAATTCTAGCAATCTCACTCTACTTGAAACATAGCAAAATTAAATACAAATTAGGAAGGCATTCATGGTTTCAGCTCCTTGGAGCATTTTATCAAACACTAGTTGGGCGTCTTGATTTTTAATACTCTTTTACAAGATTTTCCTTCATTCCAAAACCCAATCTTTACCTATTTATGTTCATCAATCTTCCCACAACCCTATTTGCACATGCATGCATACATAATACTACTATACCAAGAATCATACCTCAATGACCCATCTCACAACCTCTACAATACCAACACAACCTAGGTTAGGCACCTATGGCTCCCAATCACCATCCCATGAGTTCTAATGTATATATCTAACAAGAATAATCACCATAGAGTAGTTAGAGATGATAGACATACCTCTTGTAGTAAGAATTTTAATAATCCCCACTTGTGGTGTTCTTGAAGAATTCAAGGAGTTGAAGGAAAATCTAAGGATTATGAAGATTAATCCTTGTTATTATAAGTGTTTAGGGGGTAGAAATCACTCAAAGTACTCTAAAAACCTTACCTTAGATCATAGGGATGAAGTTTGGGACGAAATCCCCTTGAGAGAGCAAGCCATAACCCCAAAAATGAGTTGGGAATACTCTAAACCGGTCTTGGGGTATTAAAACCTTCCAAACGCGCGAACTTTTGCATAGTTCGCGCGTTGTTCGTGCGTCGGAGGCAGAATACTCAGCAAAAACGTCGCGCGAAGTTCGCGCGAGTGACACCTGCCCAGTAAAATGGTCATAACTTTCTGTATACACCTCCAAATGACGAATGATTTGTTGCGTTGGAAACTAAACTCAAAGGGCTTTAATTTGATAGGTTTTTCCTCACGCAAATCCTTATATACCTGGAGATATGATCATTCAAAGTGAGGTCTTGTGCGCACTCATTTACAACTTTCGTCTAATTTGCAATTTTCCAACTTGGCTTAGACTTAGNCCCCCTTAGGATCATTCGTCCTCGAATAAGGATTGACGTTCGTTCACTAGCCATACTTATGTAACTTTAGCTTGTTCACATTATGAAATGTATCAACATCCACGAATTTGGCTAACTCCATAAATTTCCGAAAATTTTGCCTGAGTTTCCTTTGTAACTCGGCCTATCCACCTGTCAGAGAGCCCCCGAAACATATTTCCAAGCACCATTATACCATACGCATTTCACATTAATCATTCACTTATCACTTGAGTTCTTACAAAACCTTCATTTACCAAAAAGGGTTTGCACAATCACTACTAGACTTGTTCTAACAGATGGGGATATTATTCTTTCATTTCATCTTCCGCTTCCCACGTGACTTCCTCGACTTGTTGATTCCGCCACAACACTTTGACTGAAGCAATTTCTTTATTTTGCAATTTACGGACTTGCCTATCAAGAATAGCAATCGGAATTTCTTCATACGATAATTCTTCAGTAATCTTGATGTCTTCAACTGGCACGATGGTGGACGGATCTCCAATAACTTTCCTTAACATAGACACATGGAACACCGGGTGCACTAAGGACATTTCAGGGGGCAACTCCAGTGTATAAGCAACTTGTCCAATCCTTTGAATGATCCGATAAGGCCCGACATATCTAGGACTCAGCTTCCCTTTCTTCCCAAAACGCATGACTCCCTTCATAGGAGATACCCTCAAGAATACCCAATCATCTACTTGGAACTCCAATTTTCTTCGACGTACGTCCGCATAGGATTTCTGGCGACTTTGGGCAGCCTTCATCCTTTCCTGAATGACTTTAACTTTTCCCATAGCCTGGTGCACGAGATCCGACCCTATCAATTCTGCTTCACCTACTTCGAACCATCCGATCGGAGACCTATATCTTCTCCCGTACAATGCCTCAAATGGGGCCATCTGGATGCTAGCATGAAAGCTGTTATTGTAAGCAAATTCTATATAGGGAAAGTGATCATGCCAATTACCTTTGAAATCCAAGACACAAGCCCGCAACATATCTTCGAGCGTCTGAATAGTTCATTCTGCTTGTCCATCGGTCTGTGGATGGAAAGTCGTGCTGAGATTCACTTGAGTACCCAAACCTTGCTGGAATTTCTTCCAAACATTTGTTGTGAATTGAGCCCCTCGATCCGAGATAATAGAAAGTGGAGTATCATGAAGCCTTACTATTTCCTTGATATACAACCAAGCATATCGTTCCGCGGTATCAGTGGACTTGACTGGCAAGAAGTGAGCTGATTTGGTGAGTCGATCCACTATCACCCAAATTGAGTCGAACTTGCGTTGAGTGTGAGGTAATCCTACCACGAAATCCATGTTGATCATCTCCCATTTCCACATTGGGATTTCCATGAGCTGGGTTAACCCACTGGGCCACTGATGCTTAGCTTTTACGTGCTGACAATTCGGACAANGGGAGGCGAGGGTAGAGAATCCCTCTACAAACCTTCGATAATACCCTGCTAATCCCAAGAAGCTACGAATCTCCGTTGGGGTCGTGGGTCTAGGCAAATCCTTCACCGCTGAAATCTTCTGGGGATCCACCTGAATCCCCTTAGTGGAAACAACATGACCCAGAAAAGCGACAGACTCCAACCAAAATTCACATTTTGAGAATTTAGCATACAACTTGTGCTGATAAAGAGTCTGCAAAACTACTCTGAGGTGATCGGCATGATCCTCCCCNCTCTTCATACCGCTCCACCAATAAATTTCCTTGAGATCGTGATACATTTTCGTAGAACCTGGGTGCACCGAATATCAGGAATGATGAGCCTCCGCCATTACCCTCTCCCGAAGATTATCCATATCTGGAACGCATAGCCTACCTTGACATCGTAACACACCATCATTGTTGCCGAGTGAAAATGCCGAAATCTTGTTATTCAGAACTGCCTCCTTCGTCTGTGCCAACGCTGGATCAATGAACTGCTTTTCCTTGACTTCCGCTACAAGCGACGATTCTGCTCTGTTATGCACCACAATTTCCTCCTCATTTGGGGTCGAAATGCAAACCCCAAGGCTGGCCAGCTGATAAACCTCTCGTGCTAGGAGCCTCTGATCCACTCCCAAGTGAGCCAAACTACCCATGGATTTCTGACTGAGGGCGTCGGCCACCACATTCGCCTTTCCTGGATGGTACAAGATGTTCATATCATAGTCTTTAAGCAATTCTAGCCACCGTCGCTGCCTCAAATTTAACTCCTTCTGTTTAAACAAATATTGGAGACTCTTGTGATCCGAGAATAAATCTACATGGACCCCACAAAGATAATGCCGCCATATTTTCAAGGCAAATACAACTGCCGCTAGCTCCAAATCATGCGTCGGGTAATTCTTCTCGTGGTTCTTGAGTTGCCTCGAAGCATATGCTATAACCTTCCCATGCTGCATCAACACACACCCCAAACCGACCCTTGAGGCGTCACAATAAACCACAAATCCCTCCGTGCCTTCTGGCAAAGCCAATATCGGTGCCGAGGTCAACCTTGACTTCAATTCCTGAAAACTATTCTCACAAGCGTCGGACCATTGGAATTTGACTGATTTCTGCGTCAATTTAGTCAATGGGGAGGCGATGGTAGAGAATCCCTCTACAAACCTTCGATAATACCCTGCTAATCCCAAGAAGCTGCGAATCTCCGTCGGGGTCGTGGGTCTAGGCCAATCCTTCACCGCTGAAATCTTCTGGGGATCCACCTGAATCCCCTCACTGGAAACAACATGACCCAGAAAAGCGACAGACTCCAACCAAAATTCACATTTTGAGAATTTAGCATACAACTGGTGCTGATAAAGAGTCTGCAAAACTACCCTGAGGTGATCGGCATGATCCTCCCTGCTTCGCGAATAAATGAGGATGTCGTCAATGAAAACAATCACAAAGGAGTCTAGAAATGGCTTGAAGACCCGATTCATAAGATCCATGAAGGCTGTCGGGGCGTTGGTTAGCCCAAAAGACATGACCAAGAATTCGAAGTGACCATAGCGAGTTCTGAAAGCGGTTTTAGGAATATCTTGCTCTCTGATCTTCAACTGGTGATACCCGGATCGCAAATCAATTTTGGAGAAGAACTTTGCACCTTGCAATTGGTCAAACAAATCATCTATCCGAGGTAAAGGACATTTATTCTTGATGGTAACTTTGTTAAGCTGACAGTAATCAATGCACATCCGAAGCGAACCATCCTTCTTTCTGACAAAAAGAACCGGAGCACCCTACAGCGACACACTCGGTCGTATGAACCCTTTTTCTAATAAATCCTTCAGCTGCTCCTTTAACTCCCTTAACTCTGCTGGCGCCATCCTGTATGGTGGAATAGATATTGGTTGAGTATCTGGCAATACATCAATCCCGAAATCAATCTCCCTATCTGGCGGAATTCCTAGAAGCTCATCTGGAAACACCTCAAGAAACTCATTCACAACTGGCATGGACTCGGGGACGGACACTTCTGAAGTGGTGTCCGCCACCCGGACCAAATGATAGATACACCCCTTCTTAATTATCTTCTAAGCCTTAAGGTAGGAAATGAACCTACCCTTTGGCACCACACTATTCCCTTTCCACTCAATAACCGGCTCATTAGGGAACTCGAGTCTCGTGACTCTCGTTCGGCAGTCAAGTTTAACAAAGCATGAATAGAGCCTGTCCATCCCCATAATTACATCAAAATCTACCATCCCAAGCTCAATAAGATCGGTCGTGGTATCACGCCCACACACCGTGATAACACAATTCCTATAAACTCACGTGGCTATAATAGAATCACCAACCGGAGTCGATACAGAGAATGACTCATGAAGTTGTTCGGGTTTTATCCCAAAAGTTAAAGCAATAAATGGGGTGACATAAAACAAGGAGGACCCCGGATCAATAAGAGCATAACAATCAATGGCCTGAATAGACAAGATACCTGTAATAACATCTGGAGAAGCCTCAGCACTCTGGCGACCATTCAAAGCATAAAACCGACTAGGTCCACCTCTACCACGAGCTCCACCCCTAACTGCACCACGCCCTGCTGGAGCTGGAGGACGCACGGATGATGTAGCAACAGAAGAACCGGATGACTGGGCAGATCCCCTACCCAAGCCCTGACTGGGCGCTCGACAGTCCCGCTGGATGTGACCTCTCACCC
>MU726506.1:0-24901 GCA_026770625.1 Nicotiana glauca | reverse complement strand
TACAAGATGTTCATATCATAGTCTTTAAGCAATTCTAGCCACCGTCGCTGCCTCAAATTTAACTCCTTCTGTTTAAACAAATATTGGAGACTCTTGTGATCCGAGAATAAATCTACATGGACCCCACAAAGATAATGCCGCCATATTTTCAAGGCAAATACAACTGCCGCTAGCTCCAAATCATGCGTCGGGTAATTCTTCTCGTGGTTCTTGAGTTGCCTCGAAGCATATGCTATAACCTTCCCATGCTGCATCAACACACACCCCAAACCGACCCTGGAGGCGTCACAATAAACCACAAATCCCTACGTGCCTTCTGGCAAAGCCAATATCTGTGTCGAGGTCAACCTTGACTTCAATTCCTGAAAAATTTTCTCACAAACGTCGAACTATTGGAATTTANAAGGGCTCTACTAGGCACGGCTCCGAGACATCCTAGGACTCCTTTAAAACCTTAGGCTCTGATACCAAGTTTGTCACACCCCAAGTTCAAGGGACATGACCGGCGCTCGACCGGGTATCCCCAGTCAAGCGACCTGGGTGCCTGTTCTGTCCCACGTGTTACCCCGCATTTTTCATTACTAATTAACCAAGTGAAATAGCCATTTATAAAAGAAACACTTTTTATAAAACATACATACGTACGTAGTCCTTTGCGTGGTTTACAACTTACATCGCCCAAACATACAAAATACATATTTACATAAGTTCATAACCCACTTTCCTGTCTACGGAGCCTCTAAAGATGAAAAGGGATAATATAGTACTTGCCGGTAACAAGACTCTAGCTATACCTTTTTACAAATACCAAAACAAGATCCCAAAAGGAAAGAACAGAAGCGATGTGAGCCACGCAGGGCCCCATAAGGAAAGGGGCTCAGCATTTCAGCTGAAAGGAAGTGATGAGGAGCTACGGTCGATAGACTGGAGTACATGCTATAGATCCACCTACAATCATGACACGAATGTAGAGCCCCCGGCAAAAGGGACGTCAGTACACTTGAATTGCACTGATATTTATGAACAAACTTTACCCTAAGGNTATCACGCCCACACACCGTGATAACACAATTCCTATAAACTCACGTGGCTATAATAGAATCACCAACCGGAGTCGATACAGAGAATGACTCATGAAGTTGTTCGGGTTTTATCCCAAAAGTTAAAGCAATAAATGGGGTGACATAAAACAAGGAGGACCCCGGATCAATAAGAGCATAACAATCAATGGCCTGAATAGACAAGATACCTGTAATAACATCTGGAGAAGCCTCAGCACTCTGGCGACCATTCAAAGCATAAAACCGACTAGGTCCACCTCTACCACGAGCTCCACCCCTAACTGCACCACGCCCTGCTGGAGCTGGAGGACGCACGGATGATGTAGCAACAGAAGAACCGGATGACTGGGCAGATCCCCTACCCAAGCCCTGACTGGGCGCTCGACAGTCCCGCTGGATGTGACCTCTCACCCCGTAGTTATAACACATCGGGATATCCAAATAGCAAGTCTCCGTATGGAATCTCCCACACTTGGGACATGCAGCTTTCCCCAACAGGTGAGATCTCACTCCTGGACGATCGGACTGACGCAATCTCCTACTGTTTAAACCTGGTCCCGAGTGACTGCTCTGCTGATAACTGTGTACAGATGGCAATGCGTTCACTGAGGACTGAGCATATGACTGGGATGGCCTTGATGACCCTCTCCCCTGAACTGGTCTCCCTAAGTGACCCATTGATCGGGCCCTGCTGCTACTCTCCCTTTCTGCCCGTATCTTCAATTTCCTAGCCTCTGTGGCCTGAGCGAATCCTACAATCTTGCCATAATTCATATCAGAGTGCAAGGCCGATGTAGCAGCCTCATTCACCACCAAAGAACTGAGACCCTGAACAAAACGCCGAACTCGAGCATCCATGGTCGACACTAACTGAGGAGCATACTTGGACAACCTCACAAACTCCATGTGGTACTCCCAGACACTCATACTGCCCTGCTTGAGGACTTCAAACTCAGTGGCACGGGCTTCCATTGTCTCGGCAGGCAAGAAGTGGTCCATAAAGGCATCTACAAACTCATCCCACCTAGCCGGAGATCTTCCCTCCTCACGGGAATCCTCCCACATCTCGAACCACGAACGCGCTGCTCCTCTCAACCTGTATGAAGCTAACTCAACCCCCTCTGTCTCTGTAGCCTTCATTACTCGAAGGGTCTTATATATTTCATCAAGGAAATCCTGCAGATCGGCCTCTGGGTCTGTGCCTGTGAATTCTGGAGGGGCCAATCGCAGAAACTGGTGGACTCTGGAGCTGGCGGAATTTCCCTGTCCGCTGGAGGACACAGGGGAATCATGAGATCTCTGGGCCTGGGCGGCTACTAACTGGGTCAACATACAGATGGCTCCTCTAAGGTCCCCATCAGAAACCTTGGGACCGGAAGCTGGAACAGCATCAGGATTAGGAATATCGGCGGGAGGGATGGTGGCACCCTCTGCCGCAGCTGGAACAGGAATGCTTGGATCTGGAATAGATGGGCCAGGCAGATTCAAGGTTGGGGGGTCACTCTCACCCACGACATCAGGTACATGATTCACGGCCACGCTTGGGGTTGCATTGGTCCCAAGTTCGAGTCTAGCTTTCTTCTTAGGTACCATTTCTGAAAATTTTGGAACCAAGCACGAGTTAGATGTAAATACTTTTACTTTTCACTTCATAGCACGATATGGAATAACAAAGAAGGGGATAGTTTCCTAAATACCCGTGTAGCCCCCTACTTATAGATGTGGTTGACAACACATCGATAAGAAGGGCTCTACTAGGCACGGCTCCGAGACATCCTAGGACTCCTTTAAAACCTTAGGCTCTGATACCAAGTTTGTCACACCCCAAGTTCAAGGGACATGACCGGCGCTCGACCGGGTATCCCCAGTCAAGCGACCTGGGTGCCTGTTCTGTCCCACGTGTTACCCCGCATTTTTCATTACTAATTAACCAAGTGAAATAGCCATTTATAAAAGAAACACTTTTTATAAAACATACATACGTACGTAGTCCTTTGCGTGGTTTACAACTTACATCGCCCAAACATACAAAATACATATTTACATAAGTTCATAACCCACTTTCCTGTCTACGGAGCCTCTAAAGATGAAAAGGGATAATATAGTACTTGCCGGTAACAAGACTCTAGCTATACCTTTTTACAAATACCAAAACAAGATCCCAAAAGGAAAGAACAGAAGCGATGTGAGCCACGCAGGGCCCCATAAGGAAAGGGGCTCAGCATTTCAGCTGAAAGGAAGTGATGAGGAGCTACGGTCGATAGACTGGAGTACATGCTATAGATCCACCTACAATCATGACACGAATGTAGAGCCCCCGGCAAAAGGGACGTCAGTACACTTGAATTGCACTGATATTTATGAACAAACTTTACCCTAAGGAACTCAAACCATACGCAAGCAGGAAGCAGTAATAGAGTCAATAATCAAATACAAATGAAAGGAACAATCAATCCAAACAAGTTTACAATTTCTCCTGTTTCCCCTTTCAACATTTCCACATCAATGATTTCAAGCTTTCTCATATTTTCATTTCAATAGTGATTTCGATCACTTTTCCACCCTTATTACCTCGGCCACCCTTATTACCTCGGTCACCCTTATCACCACAACTCACACCTTATTACTTCGTGTTGCGGTGCGCAACCTGATCCCACCGAACAAATCACAATTCACAAATAGCCCAACAATTCACAAAGATCACTAACAACACTTCTTTAGGAAATAACAACAACAATTCACATAGAACAACAACAATAATTCTCAAAGAGCAACTCCACAATTCACAAGAATTTCTGTAGCCATCAATACTATTTCCCTCATATTCAACAATCCATGAAATAGGCCATTTTGTCTTAACACCTATGAGACAACCAAAATTCACAAATAGTGCACATAAATAACACGTACCAATTTCTCGTACTTTAAACAAGGTGAATTTACAAAGGTTAAAGTTAGCCATACATACCTTGTTTAAGCTTTCCTTAACTTATTACGACGTTTCGAAAATTCTAGCAATCCCACTCTACTTGAAACATAGCAAAATTAAACACAAATTAGGAAGGCATTCATGGTTTCAGCTCCTTGGAGCATTTTATCAAACACTAGTTGGGCGTCTTGATTTTTAATACTCTTTTACAAGATTTTCCTTCATTCCCAAACTCAAACTTTACCTATTTATGTTCATCAATCTTCCCACAACCCTATTTGTACATGCATGCATATATAATACTACTATACCAAGAATCATACCTCAATAACCCATCTCACAACCTCTACAATACCAACACAACCTAGGTTAGGCACCTATGGCTCCCAATCACCATCTCATGAGTTCTAATGTATATATCTAACAAGAATAATCACCATAGAGTAGTTAGAGATGATAAACATACCTCTTGTAGTAAGAATTTTAAGAATCCCCACTTGTGGTGTTCTTGAAGAATTCAAGGATTTGAAGGAAAATCTAAGGATTATGAAGATTAATCCTTGTTAGTATAAGTGTTTAGGGGGTAGAAATCACTCAAAGTACTCTAAAAACCTTACCTTAGATCAGAGGGATGCAGTTTGGGACGAAATCCCCTTGAGAGAGCAAGCCATAACCCCAAAAATGAGTTGGGAATACTCTAAACCGGTCTTGGGGTATTAAAACCTTCCAGACGCGCGAACTTTCGCATAGTTCGCGCGTTGTTCGCGCGTCGGAGGCAGAATACTCAGCAAAAACGCGCGAGCTCGCGCAAAGTTCGCGCGAGTGACACCTGCCCAGTAAAATGGTCATAACTTTCTGTATACACCTCCAAATGACGAACGGTTTGTTGAGTTAGAAACTAGAGTCAAAGGGCTTTAATTTGATAGGCTGTTCCTCACACAAGTTCTTATATATCTGGAGATATGATCGTTCAAAATGAGGTCTTGTGCACACTCATTTACAACTTTCGTCTAATATGCAATTTTCCAACTTGGCTTAGACTTAAGCCTCTCCTTAGACCCCAAATCACTTATAATAAGACTTATACACTTATTAACATATCCAATTGATATCCATAATATCATAAATCCTTATTTGCACACGAATTAAAATAATTTAGCCTATCTTGGCACGACGAAATCTTAAATTACTCGGAAAAAAATTTTCCGGGGCCTTACGTTACACACGAGTCTAACCCAAAGTATCATACTTCCACATAACTTTGTTGCATTGCGCGACCCTATCCAAACACTGGTCCACATGGAACACCTCAAGTCACTCTTCTCAAAATCAACAACCGCGCGCAATTTGATATCTAGAACCAAAGCAAATCATCATAACCACTGCAAAAAATTGACATAACATTACACGCTCGAAAGGACACAACCGATACGCCACCTGCCGAGCAATACCCAATGCTCTTCCCGCTCAAATTCCACTTAAAGACCCCGATAAAACCGCACCACATGTGCCTATATCCAACAAATCCTAACGCCTCGCAACACGGAAATGTAACTCATAGATATCCCTAGATCACTAATAAGCTCAAAAACAATCGAGTCAACACATCCCTCAACAATACAACTCAGAGTCAACCAAGACGACTAGATGTAGAACACACATCCATTTTGGTCTACCAATGAACCCCTTACCAAGGAGTTCCTAAAGTTTCTCCTTCAACTCCTCTACTTCTGTCGGTGCCATACAATACGATACCAGCACCAAACCAATTCCGAAATCAACAACCCTGACCGGTGATATGCCCGAAAGCAGAAAACACTCAAAAAATCCCTCACCTCCAGAACTGAATCCATAGAAGAAGTCTCTGCCCTGACGCCCATCACGAAGGGAAAATAAGAAAGGCAACCCTTCTGAACCATCCGATGGGTCTTCAAAATGAAATCACCTTGCTGTGAACATAATCCGTCGAACCTCAACACTCAATCCGTGGCATCCGCGGCATAGCCAACGTCGTTGTCTTAACGCAACATCCCAGAATAACACAACACTAAGACAACTAGTCTATACCCAATATCATATCCAAAATCTAACATACCAAGCAACAAAGATCCACTTGGGACTCCAAACTCCAATAGTTACCACACAGAATCGATACACGCAACCTACAACCATAACATAGCTTGTTTATAAGAACTCCCAATTTTCAACTCCATATAGCACACGAATCACCATATCTGATCCCAATTCCGCCATATAAACACATGTCACACCTCTAATACCCAATCTCTCCACGAGATATACTTCGACAATTCTTCGGTGCTACCAAGCAAACTTGAATATCAGCAGTCGATCAAATAAGGGAGCACCACAATACTTATGATGTATTATTAACTCAATCACTTGCCCTTTTTCTGAAATGTATACTATCATCAAGCCACACCAATTAGTAATATCATTGCCCTAATAATCTGAAGATCACTTCCCTAATCATCTGGATCTGTCTGTGCTGCCTAAGAATTTTATGACCTTCCTTTCAAAACTGGACCATGACCTTACACATGCAAATCTCAATCATACACAATATACCGCATAAACCATATCATCCTAGGATAACCATGAGAACTTCATATCCCTTCCGAGCCACAAGCAACTATGTACTCAACTAGACAAGAACTGTCCATTGATCCCATCTAGAAGAAAATCACTACACATCCCACGCTTCTCATGCTCGTAGAAAATGTACATATCTAACTGTGGTAGAAACCATCAAAACTCTTCGAATTCCACTTACACAAAACTAAACCGTCAGGACTGAATCCTTCTGACTCAACCAAACTACGCAACCAGTAAAACTCAAGAGCATTACCGCGAAACACCTGTATAAACTCATTACCTCATAAGCATCCAAAAAGCTAATTATATCCTTATCATACCGATCCGGCCTACTACCAAGCTACCCCATATATCCAAGTTCCTTCCGATTTACCTCCAACTTGATACTTCTTCTTGCTATAACACCACAATTCCTTAGCCCAGACTCATCATACGAGACCCAAAAATAAAAACCATACCGCCTAAGGCTCCTAAGCCACTGCATACTCTCTTAACTATTCCCAAGCGCACCACATTCAAAATACCTACCTTGAAGTGACTTCCTGCGAATCCAAAGTCGTTACCTTCACCTTATTGATACTGACATATAGAATCCCATATTTGGTATAGAAATACCACAAGTTTTGACACCCTCCAATGCAAAGCTCAATTTCTAGCCAAAAATACAACTTGAAAATCTCCAATTATTATATGTAAAATCTTGATCACATTAGAACCATTCTCGAGCGTCATCCACTCTACTCAAACTACAATTAGCCTGATCAAATGAATCGAACAACTTGTGCCTCATTAGCACCCCGACACCGCAGAATGTAACCTCACCTTAATGCAACCAAGCAACTTCATGTCTTATACACCGAGCATCATTTATCAATAACAACTCAAGTCATTCGTGACTCTCATACACCCATAAAGATAGCATAACCTTTATTGAAATTCCCTTTACTCAAGCCATCCTCGATCTCAACCTCTGCAAGCCATAACTGATTCACTAGTATGCCTCAAACTAGAACCAACATAGCACATAAACGTGCAATCGCCTAATCAACAGCAGACTCCCCCACTTGGCCCTAAGCCATAGATCAAAACACAAAATAACTCATAATGCGTATACCCTATCACTACCATAATAGCATAGTGAGATTAAACTCAACCCTTCATAAGCTCGTACAACACAGACGACCTAGTACCTCAAATCTTCTGCAAATCTCTCATTTTTCCTCGTAGAAGTCAAGCCCACTTTCTTAAACGACCCAAATTCAAATTGCAGCATATACATTTTGCTGGTAAAAGGGAAATTCCAACACACCACATAAGGATCACACGCCATTCAGAACACTCTGCAGGAGATAACCCACTAGCTTTGCCTCAACTAACATCTCTTTATGCCCTTCCACCATCATAGACATTACACAGTCACTTGATCTTCCTGAATCTGAACTCATATCACAGCGTGAAATCCACTTCACTCCCCCAACTAGAAAACATGAAAAGATTCTTCACACACCTATAACTCGGGACTATACCTCAAATCAAGATGGAAACCAAGCACCTAATAGTTCTTCTATCATCCAGCAGACCCTTCTTGTCGCTTCCAAATCATATGAATACATTTCACGATCATAACATACTCATCACATAGCCATCCAGCCATCACTTGTACTAATAGGGACACTACCGAATGTATAAATTCAAAAACACGTGCTCACACAATCAGTACCTCGGTGCTCAAGCTGCAGGCAAAACCCGGCCTCAAGTCCTCCAGACTAGCCCAACATCAACACATAGAAAACCACATCTCGCCCATCGATCAAGGAATTACAAGCCATCAATGCACATTTAATACTGAGCGCTCATGCACGCATACAAACGTGTGGAAGGAATTCAAAGAGTTGCATTCCAGGCTGAATCAAGGATGCACGATAAGAATTCAAGAATATGAAGTTTTTCCTAAAGGTTCTGCAGCCTCCCGAGGATAAGTACAGACGTCTCCGTACCGATCCGCGAGACTCTACTAAACCTGCTCATGACTCATGAGACCTATGTAACCTAGGCTCTGATACCAACTTGTCACGACCCTAAACCCGATCATGATCGTGATGGTACCTCTCATAAAGGCAAGGCCTGCCGAAACACTCCCAATTCATTTTAAGCAATTAAAATAATACGAATTAAGTCTTTAACATAATAATAAACCCAAAATAAGATGAAATAGTACAATTGCGGAATAGACATAGCTCGATATCGGGGTGTCACCCGTCATGAACATCTATCATAAAAACTACAAGTCTGAAAGAGTCTACACAACTATTNCCAGCAGACTCCCCCACTTGGCCCTAAGCCATAGATCAAAACACAAAATAACTCATAATGCGTATACCCTATCACTACCATAATAGCATAGTGAGATTAAACTCAACCCTTCATAAGCTCGTACAACACAGACGACCTAGTACCTCAAATCTTCTGCAAATCTCTCATTTTTCCTCGTAGAAGTCAAGCCCACTTTCTTAAACGACCCAAATTCAAATTGCAGCATATACATTTTGCTGGTAAAAGGGAAATTCCAACACACCACATAAGGATCACACGCCATTCAGAACACTCTGCAGGAGATAACCCACTAGCTTTGCCTCAACTAACATCTCTTTATGCCCTTCCACCATCATAGACATTACACAGTCACTTGATCTTCCTGAATCTGAACTCATATCACAGCGTGAAATCCACTTCACTCCCCCAACTAGAAAACATGAAAAGATTCTTCACACACCTATAACTCGGGACTATACCTCAAATCAAGATGGAAACCAAGCACCTAATAGTTCTTCTATCATCCAGCAGACCCTTCTTGTCGCTTCCAAATCATATGAATACATTTCACGATCATAACATACTCATCACATAGCCATCCAGCCATCACTTGTACTAATAGGGACACTACCGAATGTATAAATTCAAAAACACGTGCTCACACAATCAGTACCTCGGTGCTCAAGCTGCAGGCAAAACCCGGCCTCAAGTCCTCCAGACTAGCCCAACATCAACACATAGAAAACCACATCTCGCCCATCGATCAAGGAATTACAAGCCATCAATGCACATTTAATACTGAGCGCTCATGCACGCATACAAACGTGTGGAAGGAATTCAAAGAGTTGCATTCCAGGCTGAATCAAGGATGCACGATAAGAATTCAAGAATATGAAGTTTTTCCTAAAGGTTCTGCAGCCTCCCGAGGATAAGTACAGACGTCTCCGTACCGATCCGCGAGACTCTACTAAACCTGCTCATGACTCATGAGACCTATGTAACCTAGGCTCTGATACCAACTTGTCACGACCCTAAACCCGATCATGATCGTGATGGTACCTCTCATAAAGGCAAGGCCTGCCGAAACACTCCCAATTCATTTTAAGCAATTAAAATAATACGAATTAAGTCTTTAACATAATAATAAACCCAAAATAAGATGAAATAGTACAATTGCGGAATAGACATAGCTCGATATCGGGGTGTCACCCGTCATGAACATCTATCATAAAAACTACAAGTCTGAAAGAGTCTACACAACTATTACATAACTAAAATAGGAGAAAATAAGATAGAGGGAGAAGCACTGGGCTGCGAAATGCCGAGCAGCTACCTAGTGAATCTCCGAAGTCTGCTAGAAGCTCTCAACCCTCGCAAGTAGGACCTGAAGCGCCTGAATCTGTAGGGAGTAAAGTGAGTACTCCAACTCAGTAAGTAATAATAATAAATGCAGAAAGAACTATAAGAAATCACGTAAAGGCACATCAACAGGCTATAAAGAAGCAGTGAAAAACCAGTAAAAGCAATGAAATAGTGAAAATATGCCAAGTCACTTTAGTTTAGTTTAAGATTCTTTAGAATGCATTTTTAACAGTTAAGCAAATAAATGACAGGCAACTAGCAAATATAAACACATAAAGAATTCGCCCCTCGAGCACAATACCAACAAAATCGGTCCCTCGGGCAACACATGGAACAATACCAGCCCCTCGGGCTATATCTCAAATCACAATGGGTATTCACGCTCGCTGGGGGTGTGCAGACTCTTGGAGTGGCCCCTTACAATCCAAGCACAATATCAATCCATCTCGTGGCATAATCATATAGGCCACCGGCCTCATATTAACAAGCCACCTCGTGGCGTACAAATCTCAGGCCCTCGGTCTCATAATCATAATCAGTGTATCCTTACAACACAGGCCCTCGGCCTTACTCACTCAACTCAAAAAACAGTAAAATACAATGCTCAGCCCAGATTATCATTTAAAAATATCATTTTATGTATAAAATAGAGTAAACATGGTTGAGCTATAAAAACAGTAGACTATAGCATGACTGAGTATAAGTATATAGTCAAAACAGTGAAGAAATATCAGTAAAATCCCCTAAGGGTTCAAATAGTTGGTATAAGGCCCAAATATGGCATTTCACCCAAAACATGATGATAGCAAATAGTTTTCATTCAAATACGCAGTAAAACAGCCATTTGGGACGAACTAAGTCACAATCCCCAATGATGCACGACCTCACGCTTGTCATCTAGCGTGTGCGTCACCTCAATATAGCACAACGATATATAATTCAGGGTTTCATACCCTCATGACAATATTTACAATCATTACTCACCTCAATCCGATCCAAACTCTAGCCCGCGACGCCTTTGCCCCTCGAATCAACCTCAACTTGCGTCGAATATATCCAAAAATAGAAATCACGACGTCAAAATATGCTAAGGGAACGAAGCCCATGCGAAAATAATCAATTTACCACATAAATCCCAAAATTATCCAAACCCGACCCCCGGGCCCACGTCTCGAAATTTGATAAAATTTACATTATTAGATTCCTTATCTCCCCACGAGTTCATACATATCAAAAATTCTAAAATTCGACCACAAATGGTCCTTCCAATCCTTAATCAAAGGCCAAAGTTTTCAAGTCCTAGTTTCCTCCATGTTTAACCCTTAATTTCCCATAATTATAGCTCTAATCCGTGAAATAATACTATAGAAATGAGTTTTCATGATCTAAAACCTTACCTCAATGAAGTCTCCTTGAATTCTCTCTTCAAAATCGCCCAAAACTCCAGAATTCACGTTTAAAAATAGTAAAACCCTCTAAAAATCGCGAAGGAAGAATTATATACATTCTTACCCACGGTTTTCGCACCTGCGGTCCATCCACCGCATCTACTGTTTTCACTTACTCGACCAAAATCCACATCTACGATGCACCATCCGCACCTGCGCCATCGCAGGTGTGGTTCCTGCCATTGCTAGGCTCTTCCTGCTTCTGCGACTGGTTTCCCGCATCTGCGGGGTCGCACCTGCGATCCTTCAACCGCAGATGCGGTTATGACAACAACAAAATGGCTTCAGCTCTTAAACTCAACTCCAAACCTTCCGTTAACAATTCGAAATCATCCCACAGCCCCCCGGGACCTCACCCAAAAGTACCAACAAGTCTTATACTACCATCCAAACTTATACCGATCTTCAAAACACCTCAAATCAACCAAAATACATCGGATTCAAGCCTAAGGTTCTAAAATCTTCCGAATTCCGCTTTTGATCAAAAAGTATACCAAACCACGTCTGAATGACCTGAAATTTTGCACCCACATCCCAAATGACACAACGGACCTACTTCAACTCCCGGAATTCCATTCCAACCCCTATATCAAAATCTCACCTATGAACCGAAAAATGTCAAAATTTCACTTTTGCCAATTCAAGCCTAAATCGGCTACGGGCCTCCAAATTACATTCCGATCACGCTCCTTTGAAGTGTTGTTGAGTAATAATTTTGTAAAATTTAATTTTTGAATTTAAAATTTTGGAGCTTTTTAATGGTTGCAGTTCTAAAAACCTATCCCTCACCCTAAACATCCCCGATATTAACTAATAAAACACAAAAACCCAAAACTGGCACCTCCCCAAAAATTCCAATTCTCGCTTCTCTAAAGTGTAATTTTATGGAGTCTTGGAACTTATCGACGGTTTAATGTTGTGATTTAAAATGAACTAACATTGTAGGATGTATTATCCTCCCTCGTCTAAATAAATGAATGGAAGCATGGTTCCCTTATTCGTATCGAGTTGGGTAGAAAGTGTTTGATAAGGTGTTCTTAATGAATTAACAAAGTTTGGTTCCCAAACCTTTCTTCCATAGGCGAAAAAGCTGAATAGTCTGATCAATTATAAGAATCTAACAACATATAGCATAAGTTTATTCCTCGAAAAGAAATCCAGAAAGGAACCTCATGAAAATATTTTTATTAAGTCCCAGCACTCCCGTATCTACCCAGTTTTCGATTTTGAAGGTACCCAAATTTATACTTTTGGTTGTGATTATTGTGTTTTGTGAATTTTGAAAGAATCATTTGATTGAATAAACAATTAGGCGTGAGAAGAAAAAAGGGAGGGGTGATGAAAGATTAGATTCTAGCACATTATTTTGCATATAAATAGTAATTAACTTGTAATTAAATTAAAACTTCAATATCGAGGGTAAATAAATTTCAAAAGTAGTATAGATTGCCTAAAAATTCCTTAAAGCTACTAAGCTTCAATTAGGCTGGGCTTCACTTAGAGGTCTACTTCTACAAGTATCGGGCTTGTAAGCTTACGTAGTATACAAATTCGAGGCATTTGCATCTATACCCGTTTTTTGTGTCACATTTTAATTTGTGCCCGCTTTGCAAAAAAATTGCAAGCGTACCCGTTTTTTCACATAACTTCAGCCCACAGGGCTGAAGTTTTTCTTTTGTACTGGAAAATTTCAGCTGAAGTTTTTGTCTTTGTAACCGAAAAACTTAAGCTCCAGTTATAAAATAAAAACTTAAGCAGTTTTCTAGCTTATGTTTTCCAGTTATAAAATAAAAACTTAAGCTCTAGAGCTTAAGTTTTCCTGTTATAAAATAAAAACTTAAGCAGTTTTCCAGCTTAAGTTTTCCAGTTATAAAATAAAAACTTAAGCACTAAGCAGTTTTCCAGCTTAAGTTTTCCAGTTATAAAATAAAAACTTAAGCTCTAGAGCTTAAGTTTTCCAGTAATAAATAAAAACTTAAGCAGTTTTTCAGCTATAAAATAAAAATTTAAGCAGTTTTTCAGCTTAAGTTTTCCAGTTATAAAATAAAAACTTAAGCTCTAGAGCTTAAGTTTTTCAGTTATAAAATAAAAACTTAAGCAGTTTTCCAGCTTAAGTTTTCCAGTTATAAAATAAAAACTTAAGCAGTTTTCCAGCTTAAGTTTTCCAGTTATAAAAAAAAACTTAAGCTATATAGCTTAAGTTTTCCAGTTATAAAATAAAAACTTAAGCAGTTTTCCAGCTGAAGTTTTTCTTTTGTACTGGAAAACTTCAGCTCTAGAGCTGAAGTTTTTGTCTTTGTAACCGGAAAATTTCAGCTCTACAGCTGAAGTTTGTCAGTTATAAAATAAAAACTTCAGCTCCAGAGCTGAAGTTTCTATGTTATAACTAGGAAACTTCAGTTCTAGAGCTGAAGTTTTTGTCTTTGTTTCTTGTACATTCATCAAAGGAATTACATGGAAATATCTAGCATTTTTTGGCGGATAGTCTTGAAATATCATATTTAAGTAGCAACATATTATTTCCGTTAAAATTTATTAGAATGGTCAATGAAAATCTGGCGATTACATATCGTGCAAAGCTAAATCCAGAAAATCTATCTTCTTCAGTTACCGCAAAACATGAAACTAGCAAGTTCCAATCTCATATTCTATTTGTAAAGGCTTATCTCAAATACTAACTACAGTGAAGAGCAAGAACTGTGGTATTGAAGAAGAAGAAGAAGAGGAGGAGAAGGAGAGGAGAAAGGGAAGCTGAAGTTTTTTAAAAAGTAGGTACGGGTGTAAACAGAAAGACAAAGCGGCTATAGGTTAAAAGGGGCGCCCAAATAGGGCGCCTGTGCAATTTTTACTACAAATTCACAAACTTGGGCCTTAAAAAGAGGCCCATGTTTACGGTTTGGGCTTGAAAACAGAAAAATATCTAACGTCGAACAATGGTGCAATTGAACTCCGGCGACACCATAGTCTTTGCTGCTGTGCTCCTTCTTCAGCTGTAATATTTACAACTTGAATATTGAAATAGCTTTAAACAGTAGAGGGAAAAAGAGCGAGCAAGTTCGATGGATTTAAGCTTCCCAGTGAAAGCTCAGCTTTTTGGTTCCAAAATTTGTTACAAGTCCCCTAGCTACTCTACTTCAATAAAATTCTACCACAAAGTATCTCGGCCTCAATTTTCAGTATATGGAATTAGGGTTCGTTCAGAATTTGACCACAAAATCAATGGAGCTTTCTCTCCCGAATATGACGCTCGCTTCCTCGACCGGGTATCTCTCTCTCACACACAAAAAACATATGTGTGTAAAAGCATGCGTTTAAAATGAAATTTTGGGGAAAATGGGATAAGTTAAGTACTTCCATTGACTATACCAGCGAGTGACTGACTTAACTAACTGTTTGTGCTTCAGCAAAAGGCATTGGAAGCTGCAATGAATGATATAAACAGCTCCTTTGGCAAAGGAAGCGTCACTAGATTGGGTAGTGCTGGTGGAGCTCTTGTGTATGTAATTTTCTTCAATGCCAAATTAAAGAAAAATAAAGAAAAATACTTGCAAAGAGTAAATGGTGAATCTGTTTATGATATTATAGGTGGAACTTATCGTAGGAAGCCTTAATAGTCTCTCTGTAGAGATATATCAGTCTCACAATCTGCTTTTTTCTGCAGTGAAACTTTTCCAAGTGGCTGCTTGACGCTTGACTTTGCTTTAGGTGGTGGCCTTCCCAAAGGAAGAATTGTTGAGGTTTTAACTTTAAATACTTCTCATCTGTTTTTTCAATATGCATTAATTATTGCTGGTTATTAATCATCTATTTGGTTAAGATTAATTGATTTTGATTAACATTGGTGGAGTAATCCTACATGAAGCTACATAGAACAATTAAAAATGATGCGTTAATAAAGTTGATTTTGTTACAAAACTATTTCATCAATAGGCTGGGGTATTAGATTCTGATTTTTCTGTACATCTTGAATTCCTCAATTGATATGAGCGTGTGGGATATTAACAAAATTGGTGCAATTTGTTATCTGATATTTCACTCACATTTGCCTTTACAGATATATGGACCTGAAAGTAGCGGAAAGACTACCTTAGCTCTCCATGCTATTGCGGAAGTACAGGTGCAATATGTGTTTGGTTTATTCTACTCATTAATTTGGAACTTCTACTGGGGATGGGCCTGCACTTGGACAGGAAAGGGCAATTGATAATTTGGATGAAAAACAGAAGTCATATGGTTCTATCTACACTCTACAGATGAACTGGAAAGAAAATAATGGACAATTTGGAAGGGTAAAAGGCAAGCTTAGAGTCCTTCTAGGGTCCATTAGAGCTTTATTGCTGCAGCCTATCCACTGAAATCACTTATCATAGGCTTCTTACTTAAATATGTTCTTGTGTGAAGTGAGACGGATTATAAATTGTCAAATTCTCGTTATGCAGAAGCTAGGAGGCAATGCAATGCTTGTTGATGCTGAGCATGCTTTTGATCCTGCATACTCTAAAGCACTTGGAGTAGATGTAGAGAATTTGATTGTCTGCCAACCTGATAACGGAGAAATGGCTCTAGAAAGTAATACTTTTCCCTCGTTACACCATTAGAAATGACTTTGCATTTTTTGCGCTAGCAAACTTATCAATGATCGCTGTAGTCTTACTAGAGTTTGTACTTTTAACCAAACTTTTGGTTGCCCCAGTTGCAGACCGAATGTGCAGATCGGGTGCTGTAGATCTCATTTGTATTGATTCAGTCTCAGCCCTTACTCCACGGGCTGAAATTGAGGTAAGCCAACATTTTAGTTTTCTAAATGTTTAGAAAGTCCCACCAGTTCTTGATTTCATGGTATTTTGTTATGTGTAGGGAGAAATTGGGATGCAGCAAATGGGTTTACAAGCACGCCTGATGAGTCAAGCTTTACGTAAAATGTCAGGCAATGCTTCGAAAGCTGGGTGTACTCTTATATTCCTCAATCAGATAAGATACAAGGTATTCTTGACATAGATATTGCAGCATGCTCTTTCTAAGTAAACATGCCATTCTAACTTCCATAAGTGTGATTAACTTCATATACTGCATGATTCTCATCCTTACTTGTGGACTCACTTGCTGAATGATAATAATTCCTATGATTGGAATCAGATTGGTGTTTATTATGGAAATCCTGAGGTCACAAGTGGAGGGATTGCCTTGAAGTTTTTCGCCTCAGTTCGACTTGAGATCCGTTCTACAGGGAAGATAAAATCTGTGAGTGCAGAACTACTCAGATGGCTAATTTATTTTATATTTTTCACACATTTAAATTTTCTATATTGAAACACTCTTACTGATTCTTTCAGGCAAAAGGAGATGAGGAAGTGGGCCTTAAGGTCCGGGTAAGAGTTCAAAAGAGCAAGGTAAAATGGCTTCACATCATATTTACTCAATGTGGTGGCATCAGTATTATGTTTGTCGAAATCGAAAGCATGTGTTAATGGTTCATCAGTCATACAAGAGTTCAGTGCTTAAACTATAAAGCTGACATTTGCATGATAAAGGTTGTCATAACAACAACAACAACATACCTAGTATAATTCCACGGGTGGGATCGGGGGAGTTTAGTGAGTACACAGACCTTACCCCTACCCGGAGAGGTAGTTAGACTGTTTCCGATAGACCCTCGGGTCAAGAAAAGGTGGAAACAAAGAATAGGGGAGAAGAAGAGGAGGAAAGAGGGGGGAGAAAGGCGATAAGCAAAGAGGAGAAAAAATAGCATCAAATAGTAACCATCGGGGAGCAACAATATCTAGTAAAAGGGGCGAAAAAGTAGCATCAAATAGTAACAATCAGAGAGCAACAATCCCAGTGGCAATTTACAAAAACAAAGGACGTGATTGCAAAGTACCAGGTACAATAACAAACTAGAAGGAAGTAACTTTCAAACCACAACACGAATATTACTAGTACTACTGGTGAACCTTTGGAAAACTCGAATCTACTTATCAACTCATCACCTTAATCCTCGACCTCCACATTTTCCTATCGCTAGTCAAGTCCTCGGTTAGATGAAGCATCGATATGTACTGCCTAATTACCTCTCCCCAATACTTCTTAGGCCTACCCCTGCCCT
Source organism: Nicotiana glauca (assembly GCA_026770625.1). NCBI lineage: Eukaryota > Viridiplantae > Streptophyta > Magnoliopsida > Solanales > Solanaceae > Nicotiana > Nicotiana glauca. Next base: position 7,072 of record MU726506.1, on the reverse strand, counting down.
TCCTCAAGCCCGCCATGATCAACCTCTCACACCTCCTGACCGGGGCATCTATATCTCTCTACTTCGCATGCCCAAACCATCGCAGCCTTGATTCCTGTAACTTGGCTTCCACGGATGACACTCCCACCTTGTCCCTAATAACGTCATTCCTGATCTTGTCTTTCCTGGTATGACCACACATTCTTTTCAACATCCTCATTTCTACTACGCTCATCTTTTGGACTTGTGACTTCTTAACGGGCCAACACTCAGCTCCATACAACATAGCTGGTCTAACCACCACCGTGTAGAATATGCCTTAAGTCTAGGCAGTACATTATTATCACATAAAAAACCCTGAAGCTCGCCTCCATCACATCCAACCCGCTCCAATGCGGTTAGTAACATCCACGTCAATTTCCCTGTTGCCTTGGATTATAGTCCCAAGATACTTGAAACTATCTCTTGTGGGAATGACTTGAGTATCAATATGATAAAGGTTGTCATGGTTATTGGATTTCCTGCACTGGCGAAGCATGGTGATTCCACTGTATAATTCTTGTGAATTGATGTATATTGTCGAAGATTTTAGATGGCTACTTTAGTGATGCATCCTTGCCGAAATCTCTTCTAGCAAAGACCTCTATTTATTTTTGAATCTCTTTTAGCAAATACAAGACAAGAACATCAAAGAAATTGCTAGTATACATCTGATCTATTACTGTTTGCATCTTCTTGCTGATTATGGTGCCAATATGCTAATTGGTCTTACTCTTTTCCTTCTTAGGTTTCTAGGCCTTACAAGCAAGCAGAATTTGAAATTATCTTTGGAGAAGGAGTGAGCAAGCTGGTCTGTGTGGCACTATTATCTTGCTTTTCCTTCGGCTCAAATTCTGTTCCTGAAATTGACCTTTTGCAGGGTTGCGTATTAGATTGTGCTGAACTGATTGACGTGGTGTCTAAGAAGGGTTCGTGGTATAACTATGGGGAGCACAGGTTTGTACGTTTTGCAGCTTTTGCTAAAATATAGGGACTCCCGAGAAACTTACAAAACCATTAATTATGGAACTCCATATCTCAACAGAAATCTTTGCATATTTTTGTCATGACCAATCAAGAGTCTGAAAATTTTCTATAGGCCATAGTAGAAGTGTCATAGCTTACATTCAAATGAAAAGAAAACAGCTTAGGTCAATTTGTATTACTCATACCTCATATGGTTGCTGAAGGAAATAATTTTATGTAGTGATTAGAATAAGCAAGAAATTGACTCTCAATGTGATTCAGAACTGTCCCAAAAAATGAAGTGATTCAGAATTGTCCAGTTTACTGATTATTGGTGCAGAAGCTAAGACTAATCAAAGATTTGTCTTACTTATTACATCTGTGAGCCGAATCTTGCAGCCGGTTCATTACTAATATTATATGACTCAGCACTGTTTCTTTGATGTTTTACTTTAATCTTATGCTGATCAACACTTATTCCTGATGCTTTAATGAAGGCTGGGACAGGGACGAGAGAAAGCATTGCAGTATTTGAGAGAGAATCCTCTTCTCGCTGAAGAAATAGAGAAGGTAAGTATACTCACTTTTTAGGTGCATTTTGGAATTGTTTTTACTTGTCATATTGTGTAACATAAGTTCAATACCTGAAGATAACCTGGGAGGTTTTAAGCGAATAAATAACCTGATAATAAAAGAGAACTAATAAAGCAAACATCCTCAGTTTATTTGCATATTAGTTATGTTCATTGTTCATTAGCTTATCTGTTCTTGTATCTTGAGCCTGTAGGTTAATAGGTTATTGTTTTAGATGGAAGACAGATGGAAACTATGGCCATTTGTGGTCATAGTACCTATAAGCGAAGATATATTTTTATATGTCGTAGTTATTGGCTTAACACAATGAGAGGTTTCTTGTACACTGTAAATCAATATTTTAGGGGTGTAAATGACATTATCTATCTGCCCGTGCAGATGGTTCGGACATCCGTGGTAGACGCAACTGGGTTTTTAGGCTCTTCTTCATCGAAACACCCACTGCCACAGCTTCAAGAGGAAGATGCACTTGAAGAGATGCAATAACATGAATCAGAGTTCTGCTTTGATTGATTATGACAACAAATTTCACAACCAATATTGACATCCTTCTGATTCTATAGAAGAAATGAACAAAATTGGAAGAGTCGCTACTGGAATTGCTTAGTATGAGACCATTTCTGTACTCTACATTGTTGAAGAAAGATGTATATTCTTGTATACTAGTACATCTTGGTGGGGAGAAGGAGATAGATACGTCCTTCATTGCTGGACTGGTTGCCTGTTGTGCAAACAAGAATGCTTTTTCTATTTTGGACGTCGAAATTTTCTGTGTGACTAGGTGTCACCTGAGCCAAAACAGAAGAATTAGAGTTAAGGTAGTGAAAAGGAGTAAGTAGTTAGCTCATTGCTGCATATTTTGTCCTTGTGGTTTGGTTGTATTGTTAGCCAACATTTATGATCGATCTCTTTTCTCTGTACATCAACTTTTAGAGGTCAAAATTGTACTATTTTGTTGGAGTTACAGAAAACAATATTTGAACATTTAACAATGTGCTAGTGGCAAATGAAGATTTTTGCTAGCATCGTGGAATTTCTCTACATCTGCATTGGATGTTAATATCTTACTGTTGCATTGTTACTAGTATCACAGTTGTCTGTTGTATGTATTGGCAGGCAAGTCATTAGTTCATGGAAAGCAGTCAATCTCGATGAAACCAAAAAAGGTTAAGATCACAAATACCTTAAATAATCAACATTATGTGTAATATCCACAGCAATTACAGATTAATACAAAGTATTCTTGACAAGATACATGGTGCGAGCTGGAATACAACTTAAATAGGAGTAAAAGGATAACGATCTACTGCGCCAAAGCACTTGTGTTGAAAACAAGGAGAGCACCTCCAGCTAGAATGCCAACTAAGGTGACTGCCCATATAGCTAAGCCAGTGGTACCTGCAAATTTTACCATCGTTCAAGCTTAGAAGAAAGAAACAAATATAGAAACTCATTCTGTATTAAATTGTTAGGGATTAAATGGAGGCTGAAAAAGCACAACTGAAAGGATAGGCGAATCGAGATCTATAGTCCGTGAATTCAAAATGAATATGATCTTATTGTAAGGCATCTCCAATGCTAGCACCATTCCTTGCACCAAAATGGTGTAACACCAAATTTACTCCAACCATTATACCATTTTTTATGTCAAATCTTCTCTCTTCTATATTATATTATTATCTTCTATTTACTTTTTATTTTTTATTTCCTTCAAACTAATACTATCATTTTTCTTTTTTCCATATTCATTATATATAATTCACATTCACCACTTATATAATCATTTATTACAAAATTATTTTAAAGGATAAATTAACTAAACGTGAAATCATTGTTAAAAGATAATTAAATAAATATTACATCATAGTCAAATTTAATTTAAGTACCACATAAATATTTAAGTTTCGCCTCTATTCTTCCATAAATGCTCGATTAATGCATTACGAAGTGCGAAATGCGCATCTTTATTCTTAATTTTTTTTGTGTCGAGCTAAACATTATTCAAATCGGTGATCTTCATCTACTACCATTTCTACCATAGGAGCTGGACATTCACGTGCATCTTCAATTGGTGCATTAAGATCACGCTCGTCCTCAATTATCATGTTGTGTATTAAGATTACGCTCGTCCTCAATTATCATTTTTAAATAATGGTTATATTTCTTGTTATACAATTATAATAATAATAAAAACTTATAATTTTATATAAATATAATATATACAAAACTTAATATATCAAAAAATAGGACATAAAATTAAAATTATAAAGATCTTAATATAAAAATTAATTATATACACAATATATGATAAATTAAAAGTCCAAAAAATAAAAAGATTGAATAAAATAATATGAAACCAAATTTAGAGTGATGAATAGTGTTGCACCAAATTTGATGCAGCACTATTCATGCATATATAATAGTGCAAGAATTAGTGTTGTATTGAGCAAAAAAACACCATTTCTTGCACCAAATTTGGATTTGGCGCAAGAAAAAGAGTAGCATTGGAGATGGTCTAAGTACTCTATATTTCGAGCTAAAAGCAAGGGTTTCATATTAAATTTCTTGGAATCCACCCTAAATTATATTCTTCTCTTGGCTATTTAGTACAAGTAATCATCATCAACCAATTTCAAAAGAGTGTCATACCTCCAACATAGACATCACCGCTTGGAGACCAATCATCTGTGTTGTAGATGGGGCTGCATTTGGATTACACAAAGTAATTAGATTAATTTTTTTATTAGTGGGAATTACGTTGGGCAAAGAAATTAGTTTTTCACTAACCTGTATCCATCAACATTTGCTCCATATTTGTCAACGAATTGGTAAACACCCTTTCCCTGAACATAACCAACGTATTTTGCTTATAAATTAGAAGAGTCAAAGCACAGAATAATTTGATTTCATTTATGTAGCCTATGATATAGTAATCTTCATGATCAGAGTACAATAATCAACACATTCAACTTTTGGTGTAGATCTAGACATAGATTTTAAATTTCATGATAAAAATTTACATACTTATATTAAAGTATTTTATTTTACCTTAAAAAATATTTGAAAATATCATATCAACAACAACAACAACCCAGTTAAATCCCACTTAGTGGGGTCTGGGAAGGGTAGTGTGTACGCAGACCTTACCCTTACCCTGGGGTAGAGAGGCTGTTTCCAAATAGAAACCCGGCATCCTTCCTTCCAAGAATTTCTCACATTGCACTTGGGGAGACTCGAACTCACAACTTCTTAGTTAGAAGTGGGGGTTGCTTACCATCAGAGCAACCCCTCTTGTCTTCTAATTTGAAAATATCATATCAAAGGATAGAAATCTTTTGACCCTCATAACTAAAGATATAATACTTGAAAATAAAAATTGTAGAAACAAACCTTGGGCTTCCTGCCTGAGGCATCAACGCCATCTCTCAAGCTCATGCTTCCATTAATTCCTAATGATAAAACCAAATGGTAGCACTTTAATTTATAATCAGCAGATAGAAGAAACAACATATGGGAGAATATATCTACAACATATACAAACCCAAAACACAATTTAGAAAGTGAAAATGAAATCAGGCAAAACTGGAGGGTAATTTTAAACCATATATAATTAAAGTCGACTAGTTAAATTTGGAGCTTTTACAAAAGTATTTTGATATGCGGAATTCTTCCGGTTAACGCTAAAGCTCTATTAAAGTCAAGGTCAAATACGAGACAATTTGCTAACGGTAAGAATATATATGACTATAGAGTACAACAATTAATAAGATTAAGATATTTCGTATAGTACCTAGGTAAATTTGGACCTTTTTAAGAGATTGACGAATATATATTAATACATAATTTTTTTACTTTTATACTTAAAAGATCTAGAAGAATTAATCTAAATAGCCGCACACCCAACCGCTCAACTAAAATTAGTTGGCGAATTTTTTGTATAGTCATAATATAATCTAAATATCCGCCTACATAAAGTAAACAATGACTCCGGCAGTCTATTTTTCTAAAGATCCACAAAATCTAAGTAGAAGTAACTTTAAAAGCAAACATGGATCAGTAAGATGTAAAACATGATAAATGACCTATTACAATAGATAAAATTGCACCAATAATGTAAAAGGCTAAAAGCTATAAAATTATTGATGTATAATCCCTCCGGTCCAAAATAAGTGATTTTTTGGGTGTTTTCACACAGATTAAGAAATTCACATTTTCGCATTAATTAGTAATGGAATTGACCATATTAACCTTCACTATGTCACATAAACACTCCTAACACGTATTCCAACATTATTTAATCCAAGGACAATGTAGGAAAAAAATAATTAATTAATTCTTGAAATTTGAAAAAATCGCTTATTTTGGACCACAAGAAAAAGACCAAAAAATCACTTATTTTGGACCGGAGTGAGTATAAGTTAAACTCCAAGTTAAAATGCACGTTGCACGCACAGAGTTATAAAAAAAAAAAAAGGACTTTTGAACTTGGGTATCAAACGAGTCACATATACTATAAATTATTGCATAAAATATTTTCAAATAAGGAAAGAAATAAATATTTTTGACATGGAATAAAAGGAAATAGGTTTATATAAATTGAAACGGGAAATATACCGTATGGTTTGTCAGTCTTAAGCTTCTTGACACCACTGGCTTGAACTCTGAAGGAAGAAGAAGACCTAGCAAGTGATGGCAGTCCTTTCACTGCTGTCTTCTCCACACTGAAAGCTGCAGGTTTGAGGCTCAATGAGCTCATTACTGTGCTTGCCATTTCCTATGCTCTCTTTTCTTCTTCCTCTTCTTCTTCTTCTCTAACTTGTAAATGTGATTCTTTAGGCTTGCATGGTCCATTGATAATAATATTAGTGAAGACTTGCAATTTGTGATTTACAACCTTACACGTGGCACCTCTTTTGTGGATTGCTTCTAGATAATGATAATATCAATATTACAAAGCTACTCCACCATCTGCTTCTTTAAACCTCCTCTACAAATTACTATTCTCCTTATCCTAATGCTCTACAGTTGGAGTTCATTCATTGGTTTCTTTAGATGCCCAAAGGGCCCAAGGGATTGACTTGCTTCTCTACATTTTTGTTTTCCTCCTCTTCTTCTTTTTTTCCTTTTATTTACTCTGTCCACCAGAGCTAGGAAGAAAAGGACAAAAGCCTGATTGTTTTCACTTTCCCCCTTGTCCTCAGCATAGGAGGATTTAGAATTTTTTGAAATTTGGGTGTACTGTGTAAATTTATTCTTGTTGGTCTAGGTAAATAACTCAATATTCTATCAAGTGCACAATCAACATTTTGTAGCATAAGGGCCGGGTAAATAATATTACATCAATTTTAGAAAATATATACATAAGAAACCTAATTTGACAAAAATACCATAGGTTCACTTGTATCATATTTTGGAGCACTAAATGTTAGGATATACTATAAACCATGCGTATTGTTATAGTATTCTTTATGGAACAATTGTTTATTTATTTATT